>CAXAMN010020335.1:57949-102711 GCA_963970005.1 Durusdinium trenchii
TCCCTTCTTGTCTCCCTTCTTGTTGGTCATTGTGTCCGTCTTGTCTCTCCTTTTGTCTCCCTTCTTGTTGGTCATTGTGTCTGTCTTGTCTCCCTTCTGTTTCCTTTTGTCTCCCTTGTTGTCTCCCTTCTTGTTGGTCATTGTGTCCGTCTTGTCTCCCTTCCTCCCTTCTTGTCTTCTTTCTTGTCTCCCATGTCTCACAAAATGGACTTGGGAATGCTTCTTTGTTGTCCAACCTGTTTGGGGTCTACGGTGGTGTAATTTGTGCTGGGATGAGCGCGGTCTGTTTTTACTCGTGCATCTATGGGTTCACTGTAGATGTCCACCCCTTGCCGTCCGCAGCCGCAAAAGGTTTGGGAGAGGCACGTGTCTTTGCGCGATGACGCTGGAGAGAAGCTACTGGTGAAGTGTCGAGAGGATGCCGGTTTCCAGGGGGGTCCTTTGTTTCCGTGTGTACCTTTGGTAGGTGGACATCACCAGGCTTATAGGATGTCAGGAAAATACGGCTAGCTTCTGGTTTTGCCATTCACAAGATAAGCGCTGGGGTAGACCCCATTGTATTCATCTTTGGGAGCAGCTGCCAATGAAATTTGCCCCGTAAGGGATGCACACACACACAAACATCAAAAACACTCGTTTCCTCGGCATTCTTCCATGCAGGACAAGTACCCATACGTTATGTATAGCAACAGCTCCTTGTCACTTGGCTGATATCCGGATAGCCGTCGTTACAATCGCAGTGCAGAGCACAGCGCGATTGTTTATGTTTGTTTCTTGCTGGCCTGCAATCCTCGACTCTTCAAGAACAAAAAGAACACGGACGGATGACTCTGTGGCTTCGTCCATGGCTCCCTTTGAGAAAGTGGACCCCGGTCTGATGGAGTGCCCCTTTCAGCCCCAGTCTGATGGAGTTCTGACTTCTGACCACTCAGGAAGGGTCAACCCATCCGCTTCCCTGTGACCGTCACCGTGGGCGCCTGCGTCTTGCAAGATCGGTGGGCTGAGCCGGCAGAGTGTGTCGTGCGTTGCGACTAGCACCGAAGGTGCGTGCGCCACGCGCGCCACACGCGCCTGGAAATCCGTCCATGGCTCGACGGATCCATCAATGTGCACAATTGATGGTTACATAAATTACACATATGAAACAAACACTACAAGGAACAATTTGATGACATGTATACGTGTAGTGGTGTGATCTACAGATAACATTCTCCCAACCCCTTTGCAAGAAATTCATTGATGTGGAAGTGGTAGATCAGATGGGACTTTGTTTGCAACTCACACATTCTTTAGTTGGTAAGACTCGAATCATAGAACATCAGTCCACCACAGGTGGATTTACACTCCTTGGACGACTGCAGCCTTTTTGTTGCTGTGTTGTCTCCACCTACTGCAACACTCCACGTGCAAGTGTGGAAGTGCGCGCGAGGAGTGTGCCCTGGGGCAGCATGTACACAGTGTTTCACGTTTCACTCGAAGTGAGACACCCAAAGCAGGCAAGTTCATTTTTCGTGTGGGATAAAGTTGAATAATTCCGGCGAATGCAGGACAATGCTTGTGAATTGAAGTTCGGCGTTATGGTTCTTAGAAACCATTGTTCATTGTCCCTGCGTTTTGATTTCGAGAGGCATGTTGACTCTGAGCTCGTTTGGGTCTTCGTCAGCGTTCTGGTGTTCATTGGCTGATGAAGGCGTTTCGTCCGCGGGCGCAGCGTTTTGATGTGTTTGATTTGGACGATGTAGTCTGGTTTGAAGCTCTTGATTCGATCTATTGTCATTGCCCCACTGCCATTATTGGCCCGCTACTATTAACCACAGACCCCCAAAAACAGGTAATTAGAGAGAGTGTGGAAGGATGTTCACCGATTCTCACCCTTGCACAGACCAGGGGTCTTGGTTTGGGCTTCAAGACTGGCCAGGCTGGCTCCGCCAGCCGTGAGCCGGGGCAGCCCCCGCCCAGGCCCCCATGAGAGCAGAAGATACATGGAGGATAGTGTAGGACTGTATAGGACTGATGATCGAGCAATGAGGCTGCTGGACGTGAATTTTACGCTGCTTGTGAGGGCCATGGGTGTATGATGCTTCATGTGCAGGCCCAATCAACGAGGCAGTGGGGTCGCCAGGTGCTAGCGATCGCCAACGACATCCTCCAAGAAGACCAAGAAGTGCCGACAAGAGAGCCAAGTGATTGCTCGGAAGGCGTTTCTCGTCACTTGGATCATTGACAACCAGTCTGAGAGAGAAAAGCAACACACAAGAACCGCCACCAACACTTGCTCACCTAGGACCTAATTCGCTTGGCTGCCCCACAAGCGCACAGCGAGTGAAGGCACCGCTTGGTGGTGGTAGCTGACGTCAGGCTACGCTGGATGGGGCGTAGTAGGAAGCCTTGCACGTAGTGGCCGCAGTTTCGCAGCTAGGCGGTGTCTGACCTGGAAGGCAGTGCGAGGGATAAAGTGTCCACGTTTTCCTTTCTTCCCCTTCACTGACTTGCAAGGGTTGGTTATATAGACCATGTTCGACCTGCCAATCCCAAGTGGTAGAGACCAAGTGGTTGGAAAGCATATCGAGAGGTGTCCCATGTTGACGCAGAAGGCAGTTCTGGAGTCTTCAAGAGTAGCTTTTTCATTGGGATAGTTGAGCTTCTGCCCTGGCGTCAGGTGGTAGCGTACCTGTCGCAGAATGTGGCATCATTTTACAGCCTGGAAGAGTAACATGGACCCTGAAAACCGACTGGTTTGTAGAGGAAAACAATCCTGCAGGGGGTGGGGCGTCCCAAAGAGACTGACAGCATGGGACTCGATGCTCAGGTCCTCACCTGTCAAACCGGACTCGGAAGGGAAGGACGAAGGACCTGTTGTGATGGCGATTCCAGTTTCTCAGATGCTCGAGTTTTTCGGGTTTGCCAGCCACTCCGGCTTAGAGCCATGGCATAAATTTCAGCAAGTTGTCCAATTGAGAACGCATGGCACAGACCTGGGTAGAAGTCAACTCGTCCAGTGCTCATAAGCGCCGATGCAGCATACACATATGGAAAGCTGAAGTACTCCCCTCCTCCGTGCTGCGGAGTTGCGAGCTGCCTCATAAGAGCTGAATACTGGAGCCACCGTCAGTCATGCACCCACCTAGTTGAGCCCACCCTTCCAAAAAGCCGACCTTGACATTTGACATCATGGACTCCATGGACCATGGGCCGCAGCAGCAAACATCTTTTTGACGTACTGCTGGTAAAGCCGCGTCCCACTCTCCATGGATCTGCCATTGGGCACCAATCAGACTGTGCCAGGCAGGGGTGGGAGGTTCTGACCCGGGGCGCCTGCCGAGCAAGTTGGACATGGATGGATGTCTGGGAGACACTTAGCCCCATCTAGGCATTTGCACATTTGTACCCTTGTGTAGATTGTCGGGAGGGTTTCTGCGTTCAAGTCTTTCAGGGTGTGAATGGTTAATTTTGGGTTCTTTACAGGGTGTTGTTGTTCGGTTGTGTGCTTGAAGTTCTCCTGGGTTTCTCCATTTTGATGTCAAGGATTGTCAGGCCCAAGGCATCAACCTGCCCTGACACTGTCCTAGAGGGCGAATGGCCGTCACAGGCTTGCAGGGCACATGCGCAAGTTGGTCCTGCTGTGGTGTAGCCTGGTCAAAATCTATCAGCAGCTTGTTTGTTTTTGCTCCCAACTTTGCAGCAAGGGGTTTTGTCGGGACTTCGGTGTTTTGCCAACTATGTTGATGTATGTAGCAGCCCTCTTCTCGCTCCCAGGGCTCAGACATTGTTCGGTGATGTGATGCTAGATTTGGGTTATAGAATGGCTTGGGCTAGCAAGCACCCAGAGTTCACACAGAAGAATGCATTCTTTCATTCCTTCCCCACCTGCACCGTGGATTGCTTGCCGCCTCAACAAGGTCTTGCAAGCAGCTCCTCCCACCCAGTGGAGGAGATCATTGGCACTTGGAGCTCACCTCCTCACAATGTGCCCAGCAAAGGCCAGTGGGGGCCCTGCAGTTTCAACAGCACGGAACGTCACCAAGGCCCCCCACCCCTTCGACCCTCTTTTACCGGTGTCATGAGAAGTTCGGTGATGTTCCTCTACCTTGTGTGGCTGGTCATTTCGAGACGCCCCCCCATTCTTCTTGCACCTCGGGTCTCAGCCCTGTCCTCGGGTCCCTGCAGGTGTTCCTGACGGACCGCTCATCGGCAACGGCCGCCTGGGCGGCGTCCTAGGTTGGCACTCGGAGTCTGAGCCTCTCGGTGGGCAGTGGGGGTCCTCCATGGTCCTCCGTTTCGTGGGGGCAGATGGCTGTGGTGTGGCACTGGGCCCAAACGACGCTCCTCCACAGGTCGAACCTTCAGGACGTCCGGGACCAGCCTGAAGAGGCCGCCCGTCCGAGCGTGATGCCCGACCAAGGCACCCGAGCGTCGACCTCCACCTGGGCCACAATGGTTTCTTTGCGGCGCCCAGCGGTGGCGCCAGCAGCTGCGGGTATTCGGCCGGCGGGCGGAAGGCGCCCGAGTTGGGGAGAGCCGAAAGTGAGCCGACGAACATGGGAGCCTCCAGACAATCTTGATGCTGCATTGAGGACGGAAAGGTTGTTGGGAGGAGTCACAGGTTCACCCCGATGTCCGGGTTTGATGGCCAGGCGCTAGCCGGCTTGACTTTGGAGCGCCTCAGCAGATGAGGTGGATTTTGAGCGACCACAGCATCTGAAGCAGACATCAGTTCCTGTGCATGCTTGGACTCTCCTCACTGGATGTGCTTTTTGTTTGGACGGCACTTAGGTTTCCTGGCCTTGCCGGGGCTCAAATGATGGCTCAACAGCTGGCAGCTAACGGAACAGCTTTGATTATGTTGAAAGTGGGGATGCTTGGCCTCATTGGCTTTGCGTTTGATTTTGGTGGATGCATTTGTATGGCCGTTCATGGCCGTTCCCAGCTTTAGTGGTAGTGTCAGACTTTTCGTGAAGTTGGGAATGCTTTTGGTGTTTGGTTTAGTTTGTTCCTTTTTCAACAGCTGTGCCGGGCAAGAAGCCATGCCACATCCACACGCACGCCCTTGTGAAAAGAACGAGCAAAGGATCATAACCTGAATGTTTCTCCAAGCCCCTGAGAAGTAGAGTAGAGGCCAGGCAATTCGAGTTGTATATATATATATATAATTTAATATTCTAGTTCATATGATTCCACGTGATTCTATCCTTGCCAAAGTGTGAGCCCGCATTCAATTTCGAGGTCAGCCCGAGCGCTCACTTTGAGCCCGAGCCTCAGCAGAGCCGCCAACGGACGACCGAGTGGCCGCCGGGACGCGCAGTAGCCGGATGTGGCACCCCTGACGCCCAAGCGGCCAAGACATGCCCAAGCGGCCCGGAGGATGGACTGTGTTCCTCTGTGCGCTGAAGCAAAGCACACCCTTCTTGTTTCTAATAGCTTCTTGTTACTAGTAGTAAGGCACTTGTTACTAGTAGCGATGCACTTGTTCCTAGTAGCTTCTTGTTACTACTAGTAAGGCCCTTGCTCCTTCTTTGGGGATCTCGAGGCGCCTTCATCCACGCCACAGAGGATGTTTTGGTGGTGGAACTGCATGGAGGTCTTAGCACTGAGGCCAGAGGTTGTAGCCGTGGGAGGGGGAGAGGGGCGCTGGCCGGAGGGATCTGGGTTTGTACCTTTTTAACGTGTCCGTATTTAAACGTCTCCGGTTTATGTAGGGTTGGGATGTTCAATTAGGCGAAACATACGCCGGGGCATACCCTCTGAACATGCTACTACTCTAGTCTTCACACTGCGCCAAGCATACCTCCGAAGCATACCCCATACTCATTCCCTTTGCCCCGGGGCCTGGGCGGCTTCGCAGGTGCTGGTGACGCTTTGGACCTTCTCCGGGTGTCACGGCCCGCCGCGGCCGCCCGTCTCGCCCAGCACCAGGGTCGCCCAGGTGGGTCGATGAACGACTTCAGTCCCAGGTGTTGGGGTGGGTGCAACATTTTTGGGGAGTGCCCGAACAGAATAGATGGAGAAGTGAGATTGCAAGAGATACCACCGCTTCCCCTCGATCCGTCCAGGGCGGCGCGCCGGTGTCGAAGACGACCGGTGCCACGAGCGACCGGCTGCCCTCGCAAGTGCTGGCCGGGGAGAAGGAGCTGCGCGTCGCTCGCGGAAATGGATGGCCTTTCCAGGCGAGGGAGCCTGGAGAGCCTAGCAGACAGAGAGAGAGAGAGAGAGAGTGAGTAGAGGAGGGGGAGAGGAGAAAGGAAGTGGTTGGTGCTTGGACATGTAAGGAGTTGAGCTGAACTGCTCGAACAGCAGAGACGCTGAGAGTTTGAGTGTCCACTCTGAGAGGGGGCCTTTGGCTGCAGGCCACTTACTTTCCCGTGCGATGGTTCCTTGCCAAGACAGACGCGCGCGCCAACAGGGATTGGGGCATGATCCTGAAGCAGTCCAACAGAAGGGCGTTATCCAGAAAATGCGGGGCTTATATGCTGGTAGGTTATACGCTCTTGTGAGCTTTGCTGGTTGGTTGTTTCAATAGTGCAAGTAACAGTCACAGTAGGTTTTAGCTAAACAGAGGATTCCTCCCATCGCTAGGTTGTTGGCAGATCAATCACCATAGTCATTTGAAGCGCGTGCCTGCGTGCAGGTTTTTAAGGCCTCATAATAGCCCTGCAGCGCCCCAACAGTTCCAAGATGGGACGAGTTGGTGGAGGCCACAGCATCAGAGCAAAGATGCATTCAAACCCCGGCGCGAGCTTTGGCATGTCGTGCATAGCTCCCACACTTCTACATCACACGCAACCCAGAATTTTGCTGACGAGGCCTCTTTTCATTGGCTTGGCCTCAAGATTCCCATGAAAGAAAGAGGGCTGTTGGCTGAGATGGACATCAATATTCAACAGCAAACCGATCCATGAGTCTTTGCACCATGCCATTAGCGCTCTTCAACCACGCCGGACCACGGCCCGAACGAGGTTTGGTCTTTCGGCGACCCTGGGTGGCGACCCTGGATCATCCAGCTTCACCGATGTGGAGGCCTGCTGGCTGGGCTGGAAGGTCGTTTCGCGAGGTTTGCCTTTGTGCAATCAACTGGCTGTGTTTGTGGGTGAACTCCTCATCTTCCAGGCCTTCCTTTCTTGAGACCTCAGTCCAATCTACAGCAGTCCATCCCACCAAGAAACACCCAGAGACTTCAGATGACCTCGCACGATGCAGCAAGCCAGCAAGCCAGAGAGCGAGCGAGAGAGCGAGAGCGAGAACACAGTGAAACCGTACCTCCTGCCAGTATCGAGAAGGACCCCCGGAGGGCCATGGCATGGTATTTTTCCTCCAGGGCCTCCATCCGTCGATGTATCCGGAGGCCATGGGCCGCTGCGGCCCTGAACTCTTCCTACGAGGCCCCTGTGCCAAGGGCACCTGGCGGCCAAAGGAGTGGCTCGACCGGAGTGGCAGGGCCAAGCAGTGTAGCTGGTAAGACGAAGTCCTAGCTGCTCCTAGCTTGCTGAAGCTTCCCAGTCCGGGTTGCCTGGCGGTCATTTTGGTGGAACACCTCCTCCGTCGGTCGGGGGTGCAGATGCCGCCCTTTCCGGCCCAGTCTTCGCTTTGCGGCCCAGTCTTCACTCAGGGGCGATGGGTGGCTGGCGGTGCGACTGGGACGATGGCCGCTGATGGAGAAGCCCCAGCAGCTCAGCGAGTCTATCGGGACACGTGCGGGTTGGAAAACTCCGAGCCGAGGTCTACGAGTGGCCTGGCCGGCTGTCCTGATACAGTACTTGGTGTAGGGGTCACGGAGCTTCCTATGCAGCAAATATACAACTTCAACACCCTTCTTACAACTTGAGCTGACAACTGTGCTTCTAGATTCTAGTGGCTTGGGCACCTTGTGCAAAGTACGCGGAAGTGTTGGGATGGGACTGGTTGACTTCAGGTCCATGTGGGAGTTCATTGGGGAGCTGCATCTTTCTACATGCGAGACTATGCATGTTGTCGGCTGACTGTGCAAAATGCACTGGTAGGGTGGCCTTTTCATGACAACATCCCAGCTCCTGACATGAAACGCACGTGCAAAACACAGTGGACGACAGCTCTTCGCTGAGGTTCTCATCCTTGTGCCTCAGCTGCCTGTACAAGACGGATCGTCCTGGTCGATGTGCCAAGAGATGGCAGCGTCCAGTAGTTTGGTTGTGAGATGTTGTGAGTGTGAGTTGTTCTTGAAACTATGCATTGGCCCATCAATTGGCAACCAGATGCGAGAACAGGTCTTTGTTGCATGTAGCATAGAAGTTTCCGTGCTTGCTTCTTTTTGCTTGCTTGAATCATCCTCAAACCTAATTTGCGCAGACTTGTGGTGCCCAGGATGCCTCTTGCAGAGCTTCGGGAAGCTTGGCTTGGCAGTTCTTTTGGCTTGGGGCAGATGAAGTGGGAGGTGTTGGTTGGAAAAGAGGGTCCAAAGGAGTCAAAGATCGCTTTCTAAGGAAGTTCAACATGAAAGGCCACGCCAGGTGTTGATCAGCAGAGGACACCTCGTTCGCTGATCTGGGTTCTGACCAAGGCCACACACTGGGCATCCTGGACCAACTTCTGGGAACGGCACCTCGTCTGACTGGTGTGCTCCGTCCAATGCTTTTCAGCCAGTGGGAGCCATGGTGAGAAAGTGCAGTTGGGAGCCATGAATGATGAGGTCCTTCATCTGCATCCACGACTCAGCCGTGACCATGTCGCTGGTCTGAAGGAAAAGGCACCTTCCCTTGATGGAAAAGGTCAGATGACAGTGTAGATGTTGGAAGCGCCAGAGTCCCAAAGTCCAGCGTTTCAAAGTCGCATTCTTTCCTCGAGCTTCTCCGGACCCTCGAACTTCAAAGTTCTAGAGCCATTCCCATCGCGGTTGAGGAGAAAGCGGAGCCAATTGGTCATGTCATTGGACGGCTGAGGTTTCACTGGTACATGAGCCAATATTTGTTACGCATCTCTTCGTGGCATGGCCCTGCGCCGGGCCTCTTTGGACCCTTTGTGGTGGATGATGAGGTGGTCTGGTCGGGCGACATTACCCTCAACTACAACGCAGAGGTGGGGTATTTGGAGAGAAAAGACCCGCGGAGAATGACATTCCCCGGGGCCGTACCTGCAAAAGCCATCCTATATATATATAAGTTAGCTTCTTGTCAAGGGGGTATTGGCTTTGTGATCGTTCTTCGCTGTTTCGCTTGCAAAAATGATGCCAGCGCCAAGCATGCGAGTAGGGCATGAAACTGAACGCACCAGAGGCTGTGTACTACAATGCGGGTGCTGCAAACCACCTGGAGGCGAAGCGTGATGAAGAAACTCAACAAAGTCAGGCATGTGAAAGCGAGAGGGTTGAGATTTGTGTGGCAGATTCCATGACCGTATATATATGTCTTCCGTTATTTTCTCTGTGATGCTGTCCAGTTCTTTTTTGGATGAAAGTTGGATCCAGTGATCAAATGGCCAGTCTCGACCGGAGGCCTTTGAACCATACTTTCAAGCCATCCTGGACTTCATTCCCGTCGCTTGCCCCAGCGGTTCAGACAAGAACGGTGAACTTTCGCTTGAGAGATCGGATGTAGGCTACTGGCTTGACCACGTGGCTGCATGGCTGTGCCAAACACATGATACCACATGGCTGTGCCAAGAATGAACGTGTGATGTCTTGTGGTTGCTACTTTTGTGAGTGTGGAATGAATGGCCGGTTTTGACCAGGCGGCTCGTCGCATGGCTGCGGAGCTTTATCCCAATTGCCCTGACTCGCTGGCCTTCCCGGTGCCTTCTGTTGCACGGGGTGGGAAGATCACAGGAGATCCCACAAGAGGTCCTGCTTCAAAGTCCAGATGAGCTGCGATCATACTCACTTTCTGTCACTCGCACTCTCACTGGCACCCCCGGCTATGGATTGTGAAGTGGGGATTTTGCAACCAACCAGTACAGAAGTCATAAGGGATTTTCTATCCGGTTTTGGCCCCGAAGCTCAGATCAAGCTTCTCTTCACCTTCTTGGTGCATCTTCTTTCTCTGTCTCCACCAGGCGCATCTGCTGCCGGAGGGCGTGCAGGTGCCAGGCGTTGGCCGTGGCGACCTGGGGCAGAAGCAGATGGGTGTGGCGACCTGGGACTGAGGGGTGGAGAGGTGGACGTGACCATGTCAATGGCAGAGTTCTCAACTGACTGGTTGATTTGGCATTTCATACCTTGCAGTCGTAGAAAAAGCTGCGTTGGGCTTGAGCGACCTGTTCTAAAGTAGTTGAGTTTGTACTGACTGGTGGATGGAGAGTGTTGGCTTCCGCAACGGGGGAATGGACTTGGTGAAGTGAAGTGACGTCAAAGTTCCGCTCCAGTTCGTGAATATCGGATAATGAACCTACTCTTGAACGTGACAGTTGTGTGCCCAGTGTCCCCGAGGTTTGTTTGCGGCAGTGCCCTTCATTTTGCACCTTGACAGACAGATTGGTGCGTGATGTGCATCTTGAGCACAGACACACAGACAGACAGACAGACACACACACACACACACACCATTTTATGTGTACTATGTTCAGTCCAGCTGATCTTCAGGTTGTTCAAGTTGTTTGGAGTGAAATGCTGGTGGCAGCCCCCCCCGGCCTCCAGGAACCAGAGGGCGGGGTATTTCAATTCTGCTTCAGGCGCTTCTGGTGTTTCTACAAGTTTCTGCCGTTTCCAAATGCTTGAAAACAAGGTACTGGCGATACACTGGAAGTCTGGCGTTTGCAGAGAGGGCCCTGCCCTTCCTCAACGGGGTGGCACGCTTCTGGGCGGCTTGCTGGCAGGTTTGGGTCGCAGGATGTGGGGCAAGTTTGTTGGCATTTGTGATACATCCTCCGAGGTATAAGGGGCAGGACTGGATAGGAAGATAATGTACCCCAACTGGACGATTTAGGTCTATATATATATATATTGGGACTGTTTGGGAGCTATGATATCCAGCTTCACTCTGCCCTACTGCCAGCGGTTTGGCTCTGAGGAGTGCAACCTTGTGGCTGGCGAAGATGCTTACTTGCATGATGCTGAGGATTGTGCCGAGGATGGGCCGTGTGAAACGCAATGAGCTGGCAGTTCGTTCCAAGAGTTTCCTCCTACCTACATTCCCTAGCCCATCCAGCTTTGAGGAATTCGGAGGACCCTGTCCGGAAGCCTGTTGGCTGAAACAGTCATATCTCAGGTTTCTCCTTACAGCTCAGCCCAGATCTCCCGCAGGAGATCTGCCTGCCGGACGGCGATGTCCAGCCGGATCCGACGGTGGTGCTGTCTTTGCTGCCGGGCTTCTTTCAGACTCTGGCGGAGGCCCGAGTTCGGGGACGCGCGGGTGGCATCCCCCGGGGTTCGTGGAAACGAATGGCAAGAGGACGCGGAGTTTGGATGTTCTGGATTTGTCATAGGATGTTGTGTTGCGCACCTGCCATGTCTAATGGAGATGGGACTGGCAGGGTTTCAATTCCTCACGAAGCTTCACCGGACTGTGACTCGCTGTTGGCCTCTGTTTTGGCTGTGTGGGTGTGGAAGGCTGCAGGTGTGATGCTTTGCTGTCAAAGCCTTGAGCCAAACAAGAGGTTCATCAGACCCACACCTACATAGCAAAGACAACTCGAGGGCTCATAGGTTCCTCAAGTTTAGACATTTGCACGCCACCCATTTGCACGCCATCCCATCCATCGACGGATTCTCGAATTGGATGATTTCGGACTCATGGAACGCTGATCTGGTTGCCGCATGGAATGGAAGACTGGTCCGTTGACTACATCAACACATGCTGCACCGAGCTCTTCGCAGGCAAAGTCACCTGCCGCTTGGACTGAGTTGGATGCGTCAGAAGGAATCATGGAGCTTTCAAGCCAATATGCTTGACCCTTTACCACTGACCCGAGCGTAACGGGGCGGAAGAACATATATAGGGAGACAGAGCCAGGATGAGCCAGGATGAGCCAGGTAGGCTTGGCTTAGCCTACTTTTAAGTAGGGCCCCAGATGCCCGTGAAAGAAGGACAATCCTGAGTGTGCTGAAGCAGCTCAAAACTCCAGGGCTATACAGGCCGCCTGCCTCTCGCACGCCCAACTGAGGTGAGCTCTCTTCCAGTTGCTTGGATCAGAGTAAGGGTTTGGGTCTGTGGTACAGGGAGGCTTTACTGAAGTGATTTCTTCAAACCAATTTTCAGGCACATGCCTACTGCATGTGACAAATTGACGAATCCCAGCTTCACAAATCTACGGCGTTTTTCACTGCATCAGACTCAGACTCAGACATGGCGTTGCACCGTCACCGGTGGTGGAAACCACACCATGAAACGCCTCCTGACCCGGACTTGGCCATGGCATTTCAGTCGTCCCAGGTAAGGGCCGCATCCTTCGATCCTGTTGTTCCTTCAAGCAGGGCGACCTCATCTTCCAGGCGCCCCGGGTTTTGGAGGCTCCGGGACAGACGAGACGAGGAGCGGAGTCCATGGGTGCCAAGTGCGGTTCGCGCGGGTGGCAGGAGCCACCCTTGCACATCGTGGAGGCGGAGAAGAGCAACGAGGCCTTCTTGGTGGTGCAGAGGGTTTGCGAGGCTTTCCAGGACCTTTTTTTGGGGGGTTTTGGGGGGAGGAATGGTGAGTGGGTGGGCACATGAGATCAATGTGCCAGGGCCAAAGATGGGTCAAGGGGCTGTTGGGGAGTCCGACTCCTTGCGCTTGTTGAAACAGTTCCAACACGACCAGATCCGGGCTGCCAGGACCGGGCCTATCAGCCCCTTTGGTACTGGGCAGCCTTGTGCTCTTTGACCTCTGAGGAGCTACCACAGACGACCGCTTTGCAGCCTGTCAGGCGCCAGCCGCGGACCGTCCGTCGCACGGACACGGAGGAGGCCGAGGCCACGGGAGACACCTGGAGGACACCTTGGTTCACAGCACCACTGCAAGCAGTACGCTCCCCCCAAAACCGACCCTTGGTGAGATGGTCTCCTTATTTGGCTGCCAGGCATTCTTGCGGGGGCAACCTCACCAGAACACTCACAGTCATGCCCATCCACGAACCGTTCCCGTGCAGTCCTGAGCAGCAGCGGCGCTTACTATGCTTGTACCACGAGCCGATCACTGAAGCCAGTCCCGAAGCTGCAGTGGACTTGCAGAAGGCACTGACCAACGGGACACCTTTCCTTCAGGTTCTGTCACCTTCTTCCCGCGTGGGTCACCAAAAATCAGAGTTACATATCGGCTTTGTTGACGCTATTCATGGATCATGCTAGATGGCTAGATAAGGTCGGCCCAATGGGTTATTGTCGCTGAGAGAACTCAACCTCCTTGCCAGCTCGCGTCCCACCGATCAATAACAACGGAATAATTTGATATAATTTGTAGATTGGCACTTCTCAGGCTGAGGTGGTGCAGGATTGGATTTCATCAGGGGCCACCTCCTGCCATGATTTACGCCTCAAGGTGCTCCAGTGCTGGCGCTGGCTGAGGAACTGCATTTGCCCAACGCGCTGAAAGTCGAGGAGCTGTTGAGGCCAGGCTGGTAATTTAGGGTCGGTCTGGCGAAAAGAGGGGTAGACGGGAGAATTGTGGAAGGCATATTGAAGAACATCGCCCGCAGAGGCCAAAGGGATCCAAAGGGCTTTTGACAGACTTAAAGATGAAGGTGTCCTTGGATGTGGTCCAACATATCCCAATGCCGGGCTGCTTTCCACCCTGACCGACGAACTGAAAATTTCGCCTACAACTCTCCTTGGGCTCGCTTCCAACCAACTGGGTGAGTTTGTCATTCTTGATCTCAGTCAAGGCCCTTGGACGGGCTTAAAGCCTGGGACCCGATCTTCACCCAGTGGCTTTGGCGTGCTTTGACCATAGAATCAGGGGGTGGACATCCCAGCACAAAAAAGGAGAACTTTTCCAAGACACAGATGCCAGTCCTCCAGGCATCTTGACCAACCAAGGCACTGATTCTGAGGTCCTGACTCCTCTTTTCATCCCACCTGACCATCTCTCGAGGTGCTGGATCCTGAATTGCTTTGAAGCTGCGGCTGCAGGGAGGGGGGGGCGGTCTTCGTCTGGGCCACGTCCTATTTTGGGGCGGGGCGTTTGGGCCAAGCCAAGACAGCCTGCTCCTGCTTAGGGCACAGCCTCCGGAGTAAAGTCTGTCCCAGGCCGAGGTCTGTTGTTGATGAAGCTACTCACCGAGAGGTGAAGCAAGGCCCAAGGCCTGTCATCGTGCTTTTGTTAAAGCAGTTCTTGCGCTGAGGAGCATTCGGACGAGCCCGAGGGCTACTCTGCATACTTTGTCTCTTCCTTCATGTTGCTGGGCACAGAGAGCCAGAAGTCAAAGAGGTTGACCCCAGGCCCACATGTTTGTATGCAAAAACCAGATGGGTGCCTGCAAAGCCATGTTGTGGCGAGATTGGGCCAAAGACTTCCAAAGATCTTTCCCCCCAAGCAACAAGTCTTGCCAACTAACCTGTTTGGGGTCTATGCTGCTATAATCTTAAACGAAGTGGCCAGATGATTGGCAGTGAACATCTTAGACACGAGAAACCGCGTCGTTTGCCCATTTCACCTGAACAGAAACGCCTATCAGGTCGCACTCGTGCAAGCCCAATGCGATTTGGCATGAGGGCCCGGATGCCGTACATGTCGCTGGGCTGAGTGATGTCATTACCCCAGTAGCCCCAAGTCTCCTGGCACCAAAGAGCTTCGGCTTGGGAGCTGCGCTTTGGTATTTGGGGCTGCTAAGCATTCAGGAATATTGAGGGGGCATGGGGTGGAATACGCTTTGGCTGCAGCATGTTGACAATTCTTTGCAGGTGGTGCGTGCGCGCTTGGACATTGAGGAGGGCGATGAGATTTGCATCTCATACCTGTCAGAGGCAGGTCGAATTTTTGGAGACTATATAGATATATATATATATATAGGTGTTTCAGATTGCGAGATCACAGCGGGATGAATTGCTGCGAAATGATGTGGCCCTTGCCCCAGAGGTTGATGGAGATGTCGATCCAGTCTAGACGCTGAGTTCTCCGATCGGTGCAGGAAATGCTGATGGATTGTGCCCTTCAGCGAAAGAGGGCCCTGAAGAAGACCAAGCTTTTCCTTTGCACCTGCGAACGCTGTGAGGGTGGGGGCGCCCGCTGCACCACTCGGTGGCAAGCGCTGCGCGTGACACCTGTGGGCGTGGTAATGCACCCACTTACCCATCCACCGACGAATCAAGTCAGGCTTGATCCACGTCCCAGTCCCTCATTTCATCTCATTTCTGTATACAGCTCACCCTAGTTTGCCATGTAGATTCATGCTAGGCAGGTAGGTAGATAGATAGACCCAAGCCTACGACTGTTATATATATATATATATTCTCTCTCTCTCTCTCTCTATATAAATATATATATATATACAGTGTTTCTTTTTTGAATGGGCTTAAATTCTTATGTCAAAGAATGGTTGCTCAGAAATCACCATTAAGTGCTTGGCGGTTGGAATCCGAGGTGCAAGTACACTGATATACTGTGTATGTATAGCACACACACACATATATATATATTATAGATGCATATTGCGGCCGCAAAATATATACAATGTGCCCTCGCTGGATCTCACAAGACTTGGAAAGACCCTGTTGGTGAAAGAACCTGTAGGTGAAAGACCTGTAGATTCTGTAGGTGCCAAGCCTAGGCAAACTTGCAATCAGCACTAGTCACTAGTGAGATGACAGCTCAGCTTCTCTTTGATTGAAACCATTCCACCACTTTCCCTCGTGACCCGTAGGCCCAGATGGAACTATGGACTCCAGCCGTGGCTTTCGCTGCCCCTACTGCCGCTTGGCTGAGCCTTGCAGCCGAAAAATATGAACTTGCCGAAAAGGAGCCAAATAGATAGATAGACACGGGCTTCCAGCACATTTTCTAAAAGATCAGTGAAACAACATACACATTTGTTAGGTTTTTTTAAGGTCTTGCACACGGCTTCCAATACAGTGATTCTCTCTTTGATCGATTTTGGGGTCGTTTTGGTTAGAGAGAGGACCAGACACTTGTGGCTGAACAGGGGTGGGTACTCTCCAAGTCTCCAACGGTGCGTGCTTTTAGAGCTCCGGACTTCTAGGTCCACATTCCCTTTTTTGTCACGCAGTTTTCTTTTGAAAGAGAAAAAGGAAAAGCATGCGCATGACTTCTTTTGGTCACATTCCCTGAAATCTTCGTTCGAGCTCCGGACCTGGGGCGCATCCTTTTTTCTCAGAGTCCCAGATCCGTTTCTCGCGCTGCGAGTTCGATTGCCCTCGCCCCACTCAGTCGGCTGTGAAAGCATTCTCTCCCCTTGTTCGACACCTCTTCCCGTCCTTTCCCCCACATGATCTCCTTTTTTGTGCCGAAACCCGAGTAGACCTCTACGGGGGGTGGAAGGGACCGGGACGACCCGACTGTGACGGGCGTGACGAGCACTGACGAGTGTCCCCCCGATCTACCCAGGTGGTGCCTGTGGAATCTATCCTCCACCATGCCTGGTGGCAGCACAGGATATATTTTTTCTTTCTCTTCGATGCGGGTGGCCTTGGGTTGCCTTCCAACAGATCCAGGTGGAGGGGTTGGGAAGACCCATTGAAGATGAGCGAAAGGCGAATTCATGGGGAGGGTCAGCCCAAGACAGGCCGTGATAAGAAGCAAAGTGAAACAAAGCACAAAGATCCATTGGTTAGGTGTTCGGAAAATTAGAGTCCAAATACCCACGTTCCTTGGTGCCAGGAGCTCTCACAGCTCTCTTGCCGCCTCTGTGGAAAGCTGTGTGGAGACTATGCCTCTGGCTTGCTGGACGGGGGCTTTCTTCTGTGCTGCGTTGGGCTTTCTGGGTGGAAAAGCGTAGGCCACTTTACCATGCTTGGGGGACCATTTGCAAGGCACTCCTATTTCAAGGGTCCGGAAGAGAAACCGCTCATTCAAAGATCCCCCCATTAGAAGAGACACAGAAGCTTCAAATCAGGAGACGGAGAAGCAGATGCGCGTGCGCATCCAACACCTCGATGAGGTGGATCCGTGTTCGACAGAAGCGATGCTTTTGCCGAGTGCCAACCGCTCAAGTGCTCTCCCACCATGGAACAGTGGATTTCGCTTTTGAATTACCTGTGCCGTATATTATGTGTCCACGGTACCCTGCGTTTCAATGTCGAGGGGCAAGAACAGAGCTCAAGTTTGAAGAGTTCAAGACATGTCTCGGCCAACATGGTCCAACTCAAACGCTGCTTGGTGGCAGCCAGGATAGCTTCATGCAACTCTCGGAGGAGGATGTGAGGCGGCTCTGGACAGGTGACCTCTGCTAGTACGACTGCTTGGTGCGGACACACCCAGATTGGTTTGGGAGGTCAGCAGTGTAGCAGAGGCACCCGTGACTCGTGTTAAATAATGTTACATAGTCATCGCAATGTTTTTGCTTCTATCCACTATCGATCTCTGAATCACAGCTGTCTTTGCTCTAACCATATAATTTCACACTTTCGGACGTGTTCTGGCTGTTGATACTGTTCTCGCGTATCACCACTTCCCCCCGGATGTTGCTTTCTGCTGGCCTCGGCCCCGCGGGGGTGCAGGCAGCTCCAGGAGATGCTGGGAGACCGAGCGAGCGGTGCCCTAGGGCCTCAGCATTGGTGCCGAGCTCAGGCACTCGGCACTCCATGAGATCGGGCCCGGCCAGGGCGGGGTGAACGGGCGACTGAGGCTTTGTGAGCGCCTTTGGACCTTACTGGTGCCCTGGTTGGATGCGCATGGCAGTAGCACTGAAGCCCTGCAAGTGCTGGAAAGCCGTGTGGGCCACTTGGGCTGGAGGAATCGGTCCATAGGCTTGTTGGGAAGGAAGGGGGGGGTCGATCGATGCTTATGGTTGTGCCCGGTGGCCCACTTGCAATGTGGGGACGGCAGTCTAGTTTTGGACACCCTTCTTGGTTCTAAATGGAGCCTAGAGCCCGATGAGGTTCCTTTGTCCCTGATGGGTGTGTCAACGCTTGAACTGTCTTGTGGGGAGAGCCTTTGGGGCCTGGGCACTTCACAGCGACCCTGAGGCTAAAGTCCTTCAACTACAACTCTCTCATGATACCTTTTGCGTTTGTGGTCTTGAACCAGTGATGTTCCAAGGCTGCCAAAGTGCAATGTTCCCCTGGCCGTGACTCGTATGCAAGTGAGAGCTAGGGCTAGGCTGAGCCAACGGCTGCCTGCCAGATATGACCAGCTTTGCATGGATCTAAGGCAGTCTTTCAAAGGGAAGAGGGGTTGATGTCATGTAATGTGAGTGTTGGGGAGGGTTGTAGGATGTTGTAGGATGCTATGTAAGACTGTCTTGGGCGCCAGGGGGGGCAGTGTTCGGGGATCGCCAGGAACGCGACGCGTGCCTGGACCATGCAGAAGTACTGTCGCTTGCTGCTTCGGCACTACAAAGCGACTTCGCAGGACTCGCCCAACGACGACCGACGTGCGAGGGTCGCTTCCGACCACGGTAAAAGCGGGTCGTTTTACAGGAGTCCGGGCAGTTGAGTTGTAGTTGGAACCTCTGCCGTAATGGTGGTTGATAAACATGTGATCGGCGCACGACATATCGATGACGTGCAAAACCGCACGGACGCAGGGTACATTTCTCTAGTCCAACATTTTTGGTAAAGCCTGAAGACGCACATGCCTCGGGGTGCCAGGAGAAGGGCAAGCTGGTCAAAAAGCTACTTGGCTCAAATGGGCGACCCTTCTGAAAATGCAGGTCTTGCCCACTTCAATAGTGGCCCATCACACACAATCTGAACTGGTCGACTGGAAGCTCATCGGTGCGCGGGTTTCACAGGCTGATGGACACTGATGCCTTTTGCATCTCCACTTCAAAGGTCCGCACCTAAGTCGTCCTTTTGTGGGGGTGCAGAGTGGCTCAAAGCCCAACACCCGCCGGCTAGACTTCGTAGACTATGCATGTATGCATGGACATATGTACTTATGTATATATATATATATGCAATGTTCACAAACCCTGAGAAGGCCCTAGGACGTTTTATACGTTGCCATCCAGAACAGGCTCTCCGCTGCAGCCCCAAATCGGCGGCTGCTGGCACGGGCAGTGACGCTCCAGGAGGAGGCGTTGAGGCTGCTGACGCTGCTTTTCGGCGAGGGCCACAGGTGAGTGGGGGAGTTCGGAGGGGCAGCGGCATGAGGTAAGGTGTTGTTGTTCCAGTTGTTGTGTGCGCGAAGGTGAATGTTTAAGTTATATATATATACATACACAATATATATATGTATATATATACACATATTTAGCGATTAGCTTGGTTTTGCCTGGAGAGGATGGAGAAGGGAGGGCTAGCGTAGGCAAGGAGTCTTGATCTACCCACAGTCCATGCAGTGTAGTGCAGCCTCTGTGAGACCGCATCACCCTTGCAACGACGTGGGCGTTTGGTGAGAAGAGTCAGTCAACAGCCACTCACTCCTCCAAGCTATATATATATATATATAGAGAGAGAGAGACTAGAAGCATAGAAACAAGCTCCCCTTCTGCCTCCGGCTGAACTCGCAAGCTGTGCGCACTGGAGAGAGAAAAACCTCGAAATCGAAAGCATTTGGCCTCGATCAGTGCCACGGCCCATGGCTGCTTGGCGGCCGCCTCGCCACCGACTCGAGAGGTACGCCACGCGTGCGGGCAAGAAGCTCCGCCGCCTGAGCGCCATGGTGGAGCGCGCCCGCCCGGGAGCGGCGCCCGAGGGAGCGGCGCCCGAGGGAGCGGCGCCCGCGAGGTGCAACGGCCAAGCGCCCAGCGCCAAGCGAAGACATGTCGATGGCACGGAGACGATGTGAGGATGTCTGAGAGCGGAAGGAGGTTGGGATTTGGGCCTTGGGGATGACATGGCAGGACCCAACCCAAGAAGTGCACAGTGATGTCGAAGGGGGCTGTGAAAGTGATTCTTTGTGCAACTGCAGTTGCCTTGCCCCTGCTGAATGCTAGCTGGAGACGACATGCGGTGGCTGGGGCAAAATGGCTGGCCTTTGCTGCAGCGCTTATGGGGTTTCTGCTGTGCTCGCAGGTTTGTAAAGAGTCCTTCCTTCCCATGAACTGGACCAGCGGCCAGGATGGCTCCAGGTATGGTTTGATCACCACATGCCAAGCTTTTTTTCCATACAGAACCGCTGATAATGTTTTTGCGCATGCCGGGAAGCCAATGGCCCAGGTTCACGAAACATCTCAAGTGTTTGTGGATCTGGATGCAGTGATTTACTAATCCAACGGGTTCTTCCTGTGCACGAGCAATGGTTTGCACATGTTTGCACACACACACATATATATATATATTATATAGATAGGATTGCGGAGTATTTATGCCAACGACATGGATCGATTGAGCTGAGTAGATTCAATATATATATATATAGATATACATATTCATATACATATTATTTACAATCACCCAGGAGCTGAAGTTTAGCTCAAGCACTCCAGCTCAACACAATCCTTTCTTTGGCGCCCCAAAATGCATCCACTTGCTCCCGGATGTCTTCTGCCTCATTCTTTGAGAATCTCAACTTGCCACATGCTGTACTGCTGTACAATCATCCAGTCCCCTCCCCACCGAGCTCCTCTCAGATGACCGAGCTGCTGGACCCGGAGCGAGCCCGCCACGGCGACGCGGGCGCCCCCGCGAGCGCGAGCGCTCTGCAGCAGCTGGCGCGCCGGGTGGCGCCCTACGCCACCGAAGAGGTCGATGGCGCCCAGGTCGTCGCCGACTTCTACGGCGGCGAATCGGCGCACGGCCGCGAGCTGCGGCTCCATGCAGGTCGTGGCGGTTGGGGGGGGGGTGAGGGAAGGAGGAAGTTGAAGTGGTTAATAGTCAATAGTAGATACTAGATAGTGGTTATGCCTTGTGTGTGCGTGGTGAAAACGTGAAGACCTGCAACTAATTATGATTCTTGGGGGTTGGGAACATGATTATGACATGTGATGAACATATGAAGTTATGTTGACTCAGTTGGTGAAGCATTGCCAGGTGGCTCCGTTGCTTGGGGCGGGCTATTTGCAGCGTTTCCCCTGGGCACTGTGCACAGGTGGGGTCCGCTGGGCACTGTCCACAGGTGGATGTCAAAGATGGAGCTTGGCTTCTGGTGTGCCTCCTTCAGCTACTCAGCTACTCTTGATGATCATGAATCAATGTGAATCAGATGTATACAGCATACCCCATGTTACACTTTGTTCAATCAATGTAAATCAGACGTGTACGGCATACGGATTTTATTATCACTTTGTTCAACACCTTTTGGCATAAGTGATGCTGGCCGGCTGGGCTCTCGTGACCTGAGAAGGGCCGCTTCGTCAATACAGGCGCAGCCGCAAGGAGGAGATTGAGCTGGTTCATCGGTCGCTGGTGCCTTGGTAAGAGTCTTCATGGCTTCGAAGGTCAAAGCATTTCTTGCCCTTCAAGCAGCTTTCAGAATGACAAGCTGCACACTCTTTTGCCCCACTCCAGTTGTTGCATGTTGTTGCCCCAGATGGTGCTCAGCCGCACACGAGGTGCGCTTCTTTAAGCAATGGCCTGGGGGCAAGCAGGGCAACAGCTTCCCCCATGCCTTTGCTGCGGCTGCGCGGGTGGGCTGGTTCGATGGGTTGCTGGAGGTCGGCGACGTCCAGAACGGTGTCAACTGTCAACGCATTTCATGCCCAAACTGGACGGTTCCTCATGCCCAAACTAGTTAAGCATGACAAAAACACAAAAGACTATTGCATGACTTCGCCTACACTCAGATCTGCCAGGTTTGGGAGTCCTATCTGACCAATACGCCGCGCGGCTTTTGCAGGGCTTCGTTTTGAATTGGCCAGATGCCGTGATGCCGTTGTCCGCCGTTCGAAGCGGCCAGTGATTTGAGAGAAGCCGACCGGAGGTCGGGCTTTTCGATCCGCCGCGGCGTGTGCACCGGCAAGGTCAGATCCCAAGTGCCGCCTCTACAGCAACGGGATGGTCTTGGGCTGTGGTGGGACCGGCTTGGTGCCTTGGAGCTGGCAGGCGTGATCTAGCTCGTGTTTCTTACGCGGCTTTGCCTGGAGTTTTGGAGACTGTGTTTGAATGACTTTACTTGAGCTATCTTGAGCTATATATTTGGTTGGTGAATTGGGGGGGTGTGTTGGGATGCATCAGCCAAAAAAGTGCACGTGCGGGTGAGACGGGTGAGACGGGTGAGATTGAGTGCTGTGCAAGGGGTATGAACTTCACACTCCCTGAGCTCAGGAGAATGTCGGAGGGGCGGCCTTTGCATCAGAGATGCTCTTATCCACTGCCGGTGGCGTTTTGGAGGTGTGCCGCGATGGATCTTCTTCTGGGGGGACGTGTCGTCGTTTTAGACGACGGTCGCGGACAACAAAGCTCGGACGACAGGTGCGTTTCTTTGTGCTTAAGAGGCTCAGGGTTGCTCATTGAGTTCACTGTCCATATCTCCGTCAAAAGCGCTTGATGCTTGAACAAAGCTGTGCCAGATGGACCTGCCCCTGAGACCGGACCCCCCCAGATGCACTCCGAGTCACTGCCACTACCACGGAATAGGAAAGTAAGAGTAGAAGCTTAGTCTCTACCGGCGTTCGTCAAACCCATGGATTCTTCAGGCAGCATCCCCCCCGAAAACCGCTGAATCCTCTCGGAACCCCTAACTCAGAAGTTGACACCTGTTTTATATAGTGTTTTTATCTATCTCATACAAGAGTGTTGTAGAAAGGGATGATGGAATTCCCATGTGATTGGTCGAGCCAAACCCTTGACACCGTGAAAACCCCAAAAACCATGTTACAGACCTGTTATACCTCTACCAACCTGGAACCCCAAACTTGGTGTCTTCTTGACCCAAACCCCGTGTAAGACAGCAGGGGTGTGATGTTTCTTTCCGGGGGTCTGGGTGCTCTGGGTCGGTCTTGGTCCGGTGCTTAGGTCGTTCCCTTCAGGTCTTCCCGGCGCCCCTCGACACCGTCGCGGCCTTCCGCCTGCGCGCGCCGGGGCCGCTGCTGGTGACGGCGCAGATGGCGCCCGGGCACCACGTGACGGTGCGCTGGGCCGCGGGGTGCGCCGGTGGAACGAGCGGAGTCACTGGAGCATCCTGCCTAGTCAGGGGCTAACCCTTGATGTGAGCATGAGGTTCTTGTTGACCACCCCCTTTCCGCAGTGGAGGGGCTCGAGCTCTGGAGCCTAGGAAAAGAGGCGCGTGGACGCCCTTGGACCTTGACGGTTCGCTTTTGTCCTTTTAGAGGACGCGGTTTGCATGGTAGGCGGAGCTCCTGTGTGCGTTCCTGGTGCTTTGGATGCCTGCTGAGGAAGTCCCATCATGGGACGGAGACCCTTCGGGTTTTGAGGCCTTCGCGACCTCATGCCGCTGGTACGAGGCCTCCCTCAAGGACAACGAGAGGAAGCTGGCGGCACCCCGCATCTGGCAGCGATTGGCTGGAGCAGCCAAGAGCGTGGTTCGCCACCTTGATCCCAAGGACTTTGGGACGGAGGCTGGCCTTAGCAAGCTTCTTGGTGTACTTCGAGAAAGCCCGCTGCAGAAGCTTCCAGTTCCTGACAGCTTCAACCGCCTCGAGAGATGGTCTGGACTTCGGAGGACCCATGCTGAAAGCATACCCCAGCTCTTAGTCCGAGAAGAAGAACTGTTTGTTGAACTTCAACAGGCATTGCAACGTGCACGAGCTGAGAAGATGAAGCATGAGGTTCGATCCATGGCTGTCGGAGCTGAAGAACATGATCCACCGACCTCGCCCTCGAGATCACCCAATGTCACCTTCCGAGTGCCCGAGGAGGACGAGACGCCTGCGGTGACCCGGCCGGAGGATAGGCCTACGGCTTTGGACAACACCGGATTCTTCGAGAATGAGCTTCGAGGATATAGATTGCTGAAGGCTGCAAAGTTGTCGGCGGCAGAGCGACAGCATGTCATGACTTTGACCAAGAACAGCACCCATTTCCAGCTCATTCGAAGAGCGTTGAGATCCCTGTTTGCTGATGGTTCTGACGGACCTGAAGATGCTGGCGGACGTCATCCTCGACGAACTGTTTGGTACGCCGATGACGCCGGTTGGGACCAATGGGACAATGAGCAATGGGCTGATGATGGTGAAGACTGGTGGGACGAAGAAGCCTACTGGAATGACTGGTCGCCTGCCTCAACGTGGGAATACTATGACGAGGACTATGAGTTCGCTGGTGGAGATCAAGTCCATCCTGGTGATGAAGGAGTGGAGTTGACGGCTGAGGAGAAGGAGAATGAGAAAAGGCTGGAAGAGGCCTTCGTGTTGGCTGGTGAGGCAAATCGAACATTGGCGGAAGCCAAGCAAGCAGTGGCCAAAGTTCGTGCTGCGAGGGGCTACTACAGTCCTATGGGCATGAAGGGCAAGGGCCGCTCGTCGAAAGGCAAGAAGGGTGGCTCCAACGGAAAAGGGAAGGGTCCTGGTGGTGGCACTATGGGTCCATGCTTCATCTGTGGCATGACAGGTCACGGCTACCAGAAGTGCCCTGACAGGTGGTCTTCGGGAAAGGGCAAGGGCTCTCCCACTTCATCGCCTTCATCTTCGAGGGGATCACCTTTTGGCAAGGGCAAAGGCAAGTCAGGCAAGAGCAAGAAGGGCACTGCCTATTTCGTGGACTATGACGGCGAGACGTGGTGTCCTGAAGTGTATGTCTTGTCGCTTGCAGAGGACGAGTCATCGGATGACCTGGCCACCTCGAAGGCGATTGTGGACACGGGCGCGACGGAGTCAGTGGCTGGCATTCGCTGCATGTCTCGGCTGATTCACACGGCCGGGATCCCCTATGAGATCGAGTTGAACGACAGGCCAAGGTTTCGCTTTGGCAATGGAGAATGCCAGAGAGCTGTGTCCAAGATCCATCTGTCGACACCTTCCCTGGGCAGAGTGAGCTTCTACTTGCTGGACGGTGGTGCTGAGAGGACCCCGATGCTCCTTGGTTCTCGTGACCTTCGATCTCGAAAGGCCATGGTGTCTTACTATGGAGAATACCTCGCCCATCGAAGTCCGATCGCTGGCAATTGGTGGGCAAACACCCTCACGACCTTCCGAGGTGGAGGACACTTGATCCTGGACTTGCTGGAGCCTCGGACGCCTCTCCGATTCCTGATCCAGCGCCTCAACAACCAGTTGAACGGACCACGACCTCCCGGCAATGATGAGCCGGATGCTGGAGATGAAGATGGAGATGACGGAGATGATGATGATGGACATGGTGGTCGGAGACGAAAGCGGTCTCGCAATGAGGCTGGCTTTGAGGCTGCACGAGATCTGCTGAGGGCTTCCATGTGGAATGCTCATCGTGAAGATGCTGCTGTTGGTGCGATCAGGCCTGAAGACCATGTTGATCGAGTTCTGATGGCGGCCGGACCTAGCAACTTGACCAATTCGGCACCTGGTTCACCTTCTGTTGAGATTGAGGTTGCACCGATGCCGGAAGAGACTGGACGACCTTTTTCATCCTCGCGGCTTGCCGGAGAAACAGAAGAAGTGGCAGCACCTTCAGTGGTTGACCATGACATCATGATGGTCCCTCCTCATGCTTCCGAATTTGCCCTCATGTCTGAAGGAACTAGATTGGATGAGATCATTTTGGGATCACCTGAACGTGAAGAGAGAGACCGTGAGACAGCAGTTCATGGTGACGGACATGGAGACAGTGGACATGGACATGAGCATGGAGACAGTGGACTTGAGCATGGTCTAGAAGTCAGCGGACATGTGCATGAGCCTGCAGACAGTGGTCATGGAAGTGAAGTTGAGGCATCAGGTGGACACGAGGTACATGAGCATGATGAGTGTCAGCTAGCTGTACCTGTTGATCGTATGGCATCAATCTTGGTGGTTACCAGAACGGATACAGCATCTCTTCGTGACCGCCTCAGCTCACTGGCTCAACGACTTCGTGAGTCACAGGCTCATCCTTCCGAAGAGTCGGAGAATGAAGGCATGCCCACCGGTTCACGACCTAGATCCTCGCCATGTCGGATGGCCATGCATGGGCACTCACCTGCCGGGCAGAGACCGCTCCAACAAATGGGCAATTTGGCAAGCATGCAGCAGGTGCGGCTTGCGGCTTCGATACATCACGAAGGGCAGTGGTACCGGCGAGACAAGAGTCATTGGACCACAGCCAGAAGTGGTGGAGATGGCCCAAGTGGAACTCCAGGAGATCTACCAGGCCAAGGAGATGAACGAGAAGATCTTCAACGGCAAGCTCATGGAGTTGAAGGGGCGCAGCCTGGTGGAGAATGGCGGTCATGGGAGGACGACGGTTCAGGTGAGGGCAGACGAGAAGCTGGGCGAAGCTCTGATGAGCTCTACTTCCTGCGGAACAACGAGGACCAGCGAGAAGGGCTATGGGATACCACTGCCCAAGAGCACCTCACCGGTCAAGCCGACCTCCAAGACCGAGCCCAAGAAGAAGGTGGACAAGATGACGGCTTCCCCGTCGACAGCGACACCAGCAACGGCATCTTCGTTGACGCCGCTGGACATCGAGACAGTGAGCATCGAGTCGGGGACATCGATCGAGGAGGTGGAGACGGTTCTGGAGACGGTCGCGGTGACCAAATCCCGGAAGGGCAAGAAGGAGAAGGAGTCCGCAGCCGAATGAGCCATCTTTGGGATGCGCTGAGCGGACTACGAGCCAGGATGAAGGTCGGAATGTGCCGACAGCGGCTGGAGGCTGCAGATGGCACCAATACTTCAACATCAACTATGAGCCCAACACGCAACCCACAACAAGCACAGGAGATTGTTCCTGCAACAGACACTACGAATGACGACAGCACTACGAACCCTGCTACTTGCTTGACGTGCACCTGTACAAGTTCAGTGGCGGCTGGAGCGGCTCCATCCTACTTGAATGAGGAGTTCGAGGCCGTGAACAACGTGCACAAGAAGCAGGTACGGCCATCGTTGGCCAAACGGCTGGCCATAGCGGCAGCCATGACTGTTTCCGTGATGGATCCAGTGCGAGAGCTAGTCAACATGACGAGTCCTCAGATCGACTTGATGGAGATCGCCTGCTCGAAGGACAGCCTGCTGACCAAGACCTTCGAAGAAGCTGGTTTCCAATGCCAGCGGATTAACTACCTCAGCGGCTTTGACCTGGATGCCCGAAAGGGAACGAGCAAGCTGGATGATGCCATCAAGATGGCGAAGCCACGGCTGGCCTGGGTTTCATTTCGATGCACTCGCCTCTCCGCACTGCAAAATTTGACTGAACGCAGTCCGGAAGAGATGGACAAGTTCCTGAAGCGACGTGGAAATGACCTACGCCGATGTGATGAGATCTCGGCTTCCCTAGACCATGTTCTGGCTTCTGGAGGTGATGTAGCATGGGAATGGCCAACAACTGCTGCTGCTGGTTGGAGATCCCGAGCCATCGATCGACTGACGAAGATGTTGAAACGTCATGGACGAGGACCTTACTGGATCCGGATCGACGGCTGTGCATACGGGCTACAGTGGCAGGGCACTCCCTTGAGAAAGGCATGGACGATTCTCACTTCCAGCCGAGAGCTATGGTTGACCTTGAACAAAAGATGTGACAGGTCTCATGAACATGCAGAATGTCGAGGTATGGCTGCACAAGCATCTTCGTACTATCCCCCACGGATGTGCAAGGAGATTCTGAAGGGCATGAAGCATGCGTGGCAGCAGCAGACGAGCTCATTGGAGAAGGACGTTGAGAAGCATATCTTCCAAGTGATGGATGATCGAGATCAGATCTCATCTGCGTCACTACCTCATCGACTACCAGAAGGGCAACGTCCTGGACCTACGATGGCGGCACTACTTGATGATGTTCGCCGATCTGAACTTCCTGGACTGGTGGAGGATGAACCTCAACACCTACCAGAACACGAGATCCTCGCTTTGAGCCGGAAGCGAATTGATGCTGAAGAGGCTCCTAAGGGCAAACGTCTGGAGGCAGTGAAACAGCTGATGCTTCGAGTTCATCGTGCCAGTGGACATGCAGGGATGTCAAACCTGGTTCAACTGTTGAAGGCTAGAGGGTCACCAGGTTGGGCACTTGAGCTTGCTGCTAACCTTGAATGTCCTGAGTGCAAAGAAGCATCAAAGCCTCGACCTCGACCTCCTGCAGGGACCAATGAGACTCCGAATCCGTTTGAGCAGATTGGCACCGATGTCTTTGAGTACGAGGAGAAGGATGGTGTCAAGCACAAGATGATCCTCTGGCGTGACCGAGCGACAGGCTTGACGATGGTGGATCATCTCGCTCGCTACGAGAGTGGCGCATGGGAGCCGAAGAGTCAAAACATCATTGAAAGTCTGACGAAATGGTTGATGGTCTACCCTCAACCGAAGTGGATTCTTTCAGACGCAGCTCGATACTACACCAGTTCTGAGTTCATGAACTTTCTGAACAGGTCTGGTGTTGGACTGGCCACGGCCCCGGCAGAAGCACATTGGATCATGGGTCCAGAGGAGAGCACCATTGGCATCCTCAAGAAGACGGTGGAGCGCTTGCAACGTGAAGGAGACCGTTTAGAGGTGGCGCAGCTCTTCCAGTTGGCAGCGGCTGCCAACAACAGTCATATCGGACCTAGTGGCTTCAGTGCATACCAATGGGCTTTTGGCCATGGCGGAGGAGTTCTTGACGATCAGTTGCTGCTAAAGGGCATTGAGCCTCGGAAGGCCTTTGACAATCTGGTGAAGGAGCGAGAGAAAGCCAAGATTGCCTTTGAAAGAGAGCGAGCTGGTGACCGATTTAGCAAGCTGGCAAACGCTGTGGGCAGAAAGGCAAGCTCCTACAAACCTGGTCAATTGGTCATGGTGTGGCGGCAGAAGGTGCGACCTGGAAAGGTCAAAGGTGGTTGGTCTGGACCTCTGAGACTGGTGTTGATGGAGGGATCAACGGCATGGCTTGTTTCTGGAGCAACACTGATCAGGGCCAAGCTGAACCAGATCCGCCCAGTCTCTCAGCGCGAACAACTGGATGCGACTTTGGAGGGCACAACCATCTATCGGGCACCTGTGACGCTTGAAGCTCTTATGAGATCGTTCCAAGGACGATATTACCTTGATGTTGCTGGCGATGTTCCCAGTGAGGCACAACAAGTTCATGATCTTGGACCAGCTACCATCCATCAAGAACCTGGACCTGAGCGCGTTGGCAATGACACGTGGGCATTGCGTGAGAAGGATGGTAAACGATTCTTGGTTCGAGTCCACGAACTTCCACGACTTGCATTGTTCAATCCTTCAAGAGCGACGTCATGTCCTGTGGATTTGGAGGAACTCACTGGAGATCGCAAGACGATCATTCGACCAATTGCTGGCGGTGATGAGGTGACGATTGAAGACACTGTGGACCAGCAGAAGACTTTGCAAGACAGATGGACTGGCGAGACCTTCTTTGAGTTGATTTCTGAGACGCAGCGCACTCCAAAGAGACTGCGAGTCAGAAAAGAGAAGGGTGAGAAACGAAAGGCTGAAGAGGAGTTGGAGGACCCATCTGATCGACCTGGCCCATCACAACCGAGCTCTATGGCAACAGACCTTAATGAGGCCTTGAAGACAGTTGGTCCGAATGTTCTGGATGGAACACCGTTGCGAGGTGAATCCGGAGCAAATCGATGTCCTGTACCTGATTGCGATCTTCCTGGTGGACATGATGGACATCATCAGGACCGAGATGGACAGACCTTCATGTATGACCTCTACGAAGGCAAGAAGGCACCAGTGGAGGCAGCCGACGGTGACGAGTCAGAAAGCAGTTCATCATCCTCGTCTTCGGCACGGTCAGAATCCTCAGAAGAGCTCATGTTGGTGGAGAAGAAGCCAAATCGCCGATCCCGGCGAGCAGCGGTGGAAAAGCCAAAGGAGGAAGAGACCTTCGTTTCCTTCACCTTGGAGGTTGACGAGAAGGACTTTGAGTGGCTTGCCAAGAACAAAGATCGACATCGTGGAACAGTGTGGCTAAGCAAGAAGATGTCAGCCAAAGGTACTGAGGTGGAGTGGCACACCCTGTCGATGGCCGAGAAGAAAGAGTTTGATTTGGCGATGGCCAGGGAGTTGTCCCAAGTTGTCATCAGCAAAGCCTTGAGGAATCTCACGACCAAGGAGAATAAGGACCTCGATGCCAACAAGCTGATGAGAATGCGATGGGTGCTCACGAGAAAGGGCGATGGAACGGCCAAGGCCCGCCTTGTGGTCTTAGGCTTTATGGCGCACAATTTGACTGAAGTGGCCACAGCCTCGCCGACCATGTCCAAGGTCGGTCGCAACGTCATTTTGACGTTAGCTGCAGCCCTGAAGATGAAGGTCAAGGCCGGTGATGTGACGAGCGCGTTCTTGCAGACTGGCATAAGCTTAGAAGATGAGGAGCTGAATGTCATGGCACCGCCGGAGCTAGCAGCCATGTTTGGAGCAAGTCCTGGTGATCAACGAGCACTTCGAGTCCGTGAAGCCTTCTACGGATTGGCACATGCACCACGAAAGTGGTACGAGAGGTGCGTTCAGGTGATGCAGGACACGGGATGGACACAGCTCCTTGGGGACAAATGTTGTTTTGTGCTCCTACGTGTTGAAGAAGATGGTTCATCATCAATACATGGTCTGGCAGGTATTCATGTGGATGACTTCCTGTTGGCTGGTTTGGTGGACTCCGAGCACTACAAGTCCCGAGAGAAAGCACTTGCCGAGGCATTTCGATGGGGCAAGTGGGAGGAGAACGAGTTTGAGTTCGCCGGTTGCAACATCCGCCAGATGCAGGATATGAGCATTATCTTGAACCAAGAGAAGTACTCCAAGAGATGGCTTGAAGAGGTGGAGATTGACAAGGAGAAGGCTCGAAAGACACCTCTCAATGCGGCTGAACTTTCTGCGATGAGAGGAGCGCTTGGAACTGTGAGCTGGAGGGCGACGCAGACTGGCCCGCAGTATCTTGCAGAAGCTTCCTTGCTGCTGAGCGAGATCAACCGGGCGACCATTGAGTCTCTCTACAAGGTGAACCGCCTCATCCGGGAGATGAAACGTGAGAGTGGCCAGGGATTGCTTTTTCCGTCAACATGGAACATCAAGTCTGTGTATGACCTGGCAGTGATCACGTGGGCTGACGCATCACAACATAACCGACCAGATCGGAGCAGCACGGCTGGCATTTTGTCTGGTGTGGCTCCCCGCCAAGCCCTACTTGGTGAAGAAGTTCAAGTGGCCTTGGTGCAATGGAAGAGCGGAAAGACTCCGCGACAGTGCCTTGGATCTAATGGAGCAGAGGTTCAGGCAATAACCATGGGGGAGGATCAGAACTACCAGATCAGGTTGCTGCTGGCAGAGTTTGCTGGAGAGAAGATCCAGCGAGACAAGCTCCATGACGCCGTGAAGGTGGTGGCTGGAGCGGTTGTGATGGACTCCCGCGGCATCTATGACGCGATGACCCGGAACCTTTCATCCTTGCATGGACTGAGAGATTCAAGAGCCGGATATGAGCTCACCTTGGCGGTGAATCAGGCGCTTCGAGCTGGAACAGAGCTTCGATGGGTGAACGGATTGGCACAGCTTGGAGACTCCCTCACCAAGTTCGGAGCCCGCAAGACGATCTTGCAGTTCTTCTCGCAGAAGCAGTTCTGGAGATTGGTTCATGATGACAAGTTCGAGGCAGGGAGAAAGATCCACAAGAGAGCTTTGGAGAAGAAATGGCGCGAGATGCAGGCCAACTTCGTGGACACCCTGAGAGGACTCGCGGCCAAGCATAATTGGCCTTGGGACTGTGAAGAGCCCATGCCGGTGTACCACCCACTTTACGACCAAAAAGGTCAGGGAGGTGTACCGATGTGAGCATGAGGTTCTTGTTGACCTTTTTGTGACTAACCCCCTTTCCGCAGTGGAGGGGCTCGAGCTCTGGAGCCTAGGAAAAGAGGCGCGTGGACGCCCTTGGACCTTGACGGTTCGCTTTTGTCCTTTTAGAGGACGCGGTTTGCACTTGAGAAACCTGCTTGAGAGCTGTTTTGGGGATTGTTCTTTCCATATGTCAAGTGTACTGGTGGCAAAAGTTTGGAGGGAAACTGAGGAAGTCAGCCACCTTCAGCATGCCAGACTTCTCAGAGGGTCTGCGTGAGTCATGGCAAGCTCAACGGAAGCGAACACAGAGAGAGAGAGAGAGAGAGGGGCGCTGTTTCCTTCACAAGACTTAAGGACACTCTAAAGCTTACCCGACGGTTGGACATGAAGGGGCATGAAGGGAGGGATGTTTGACCGTAGGCCTTCGTTTCAAGGATCCACTCTCACCATCCATCGGCGACGCATCACTCGGCGACGCAGGAAATTGAGCTGGAACTTCCGACCCCTTCGGAGGAACCTTCGGTGGTGCGCACGGCGCCTGGGCGCCAGGGTCGAGGGAAACCGGACACGGCGAAATCTGCCGGAAGCGGCGAAATCGCGCTGTGTCTTGAAGGTTCAATTGCATATGTAAACCCAAGCTGTAGGCGACTTCTGCTTGCAGGTGTGAGGAGAGGCCTTGGCCCAAAACAACCCATCTTGAGCAGTTCATAGAAGCGGACCACTGCATAGAAAAACAGGATCTCCCAGCCTGGGGTGAGGAGAACCATAGTTCCTTTCGGCATCTATCACTGTAGTCTAGTTTTCCGAGACTGGCTTGCTGCTAAGGATTGGTTGGTGCAATCACCTTGGCCGGGCCAGGACGTACTGGTCAATGGGCAGGTCACTAATGTGGGCGCTGACGGGCTCTTCCGTGTCTTCCTGACAGACAGGGAGGTCGTGCGCATCACTGGTGCAAAGAGGGTAGAGAGAGAGAGAGAGAGAGCCTGATGGGTGGTGCTGGGTTCATTTTTGGAATGCTGTGTGATAAATGTGACTGCGCTATGTGAGATTTGGAAACATGTTCTCCAATTCAATTCCTTCATCATTTCAAGATGAGCTTCTGAGGCCATGGTTAGGCGGCAAGAAGGGGTACTGGAGCCCCACCTGTCCTGAGACAGTTCTCTATATCGTCATGGTTGCCCAGCAAGGTTACAACAAGAAGGTAAAGAAGTGGGGGAGTCGAAGTCAACCATGCACAGGATTTCTCCTTAGGCTTGCCATATACAGCTCTAATTGCATTCTGCCTGTTTCAGCTTTCAGGGTCGATGACCCATCCAAAGCCAGGTTTGAGATGTTCAATGTGCTTTCAACCAACAGGAGAAGAGCAAGAGGTGGGAAGATGCTGCTTTCTAAAAGCAGTGTGTTCCCGTGACGCCCTCTGCTCGTCTTGTTCGTGACGCCCTCCCCGCTTTCGGCTCCAAGCTCGGCCGGCGCTGCGCTCGGCCGGCACAGGTGCGACGACGGGTACGACTGGGCGGGATGGGTGCTTGAGCATCGCCTCAAATGGCAAGTGACCAGTGCTTGAGTCTTCTCTGGAGGTTTCTGGCGGGACCTGATTCAGGCTGGATGTTTGGAATCGTGTTGGGTTTTGAAAGTGGAGAAGATGGCCTGGGTCTCGGCCTCGGCCTTTTTTTCTAAAGTGTGTGTGTGAGGGCCAAGACGAAGCAACCATCAACTGCAGTACTGTGCTTTCAGAGCATGGGATGCTGGGCAGGATTTTGGGTGGGTTGAAGGAATGCGATGATCCTCTGATCAGAAGCTCAGGAAGTTGCACCCCCAAGCGGGAACAGGCGAGACCATTGTCTCGGTGCCAGTCAGGAAGTTCACAGCCTCATACCCGTTTTTTTCTTCAGTCAGGGCATTGGTTCATTCCATGCACTGGGCTTGCAGGTGGGTGGGTGGACATGTCTAGATGCTGATCCTGATGGGTGGCCTCACACTTCTGCCAACAACCCTGTTGGCCCAGTCGCTGCCACAGGGCCTCTTCCAGGTTCAGCAAGCACCAGGCCCTTCATCGCTCTTCCCAGCATTTGCACTTGGCTCAGAAGCCACCGGAGAGCTGTGGCTGTTAGAGGCGAATCCAAGAGGACGTGTGTGAAACTGATGTTCAGGGAAAGCATCAATGGCAGCATCAACGAGAAACCGGAACTGGATCGAACACCAAATGAGTACATCGACAGCAGTCCCGAATCTCTTGGATTCGCATCGGTCCTGGAATAGCTGCCAACAAGTGCGGCTGTGCTTGGACAACCCAAAGCGCCTTTGGTAGAAGAACACCTGAGACAAAGCCGGTGCGATATTTTATTAAGGATCCTTATCCTTGCATCTTGGTGGCAAATTCAAGGGAAGAGCTCCCCAATTGACTGGCGTTTGCAAGCATCCTTGTCATTTGCTACCCTTGGAGGTATAGGAAGCAGTGGAAGACTGTTCTGGGCACTGGATGTGGAGTAACTGAAATGTAAGAGCTGTCCACTGCCCGAGACAACCTCAGGCATTGGACACCATGGCATTTGCACCTGTCGTGACCTTCAAGGAAAACACAGCGGGGACCCAAGCTGGGGATCACGGATTGACGGAGTCCTTGATGCTTCCTTGCAGCCGGTTTTCTACAAACTGCTCACCTTTCTGCTGGACCCTTTTGGTGGATGACCTCTGGGCCTTGGGCATCATTCAAAGGCGTTCTCAAAGAGAGAGAGAGAGAGAGATCCCTATATAAAAAAGCTTCGTCCGATGTGCCCCTTGGAGGAATCATTCTTGGCAAACTCTGCTCTGAGGCCGGGAGGGCTGCCTCCACAGCTGAGCCGAGCCCCATATCCACAGAGGTCACTTCTCTGATGTCACCGATGGGCCTCCGGCGGATAATTAGACCCACCCGATTGCCCCAGTGGAAACTGTATTCGGCTGGTCTTTAGCATGGTTGAAGCAGCCAAGAACGACAAAGATCTCAGAACCTAAGAGCCTAATGGGCCTAATGTAGACTCCTGATGAATAAAGCCCTCTTCTGACTCCTGAGGCTTTTCCACTCCATGTCTTCTGGGGGGGGCAGCCGATGGATCAACGGTCATGAGTCGATGAGCCGATGAGTCGTCCCGTCATGTCGGCCCCCAAGGCTCAGATGGATAGGAGATGCGGGGCTGGGCATGGTGCGGGCGGCGATCTGGGCGGCATAGTGCTGGTTGAGAGAAGCAACACCAAACGGTGTTGTTGTTGTTGTTGTGGCATAGTTCTTCTATATGCTTCTCACATGGTGATGGTACGACCGGTGCCATCGCCCAAAACAGCTGCCTTTTGTTTCGATAGGTCCAATAGGGTGGAGAGGCTCCAGCTGTGGATGACGAAAATTGAGTTCCTCCGAGTTGGCCAGGAGCACCAGCAGCAATCCTAGCCTTCCTCTTTCACCTGAGAGTCGTCCTCAGCTGGATATGGAGGCTGGTCAGGAAATTGACATCGTCTGAAGATCTGACTTCATCGTTTTATGCATCGATGGACCATGGATGCCAAAATCAACTCAGCTCCTCTCCGCATTTCAAGGATCTCAAAGAGAGGCTGTTGGAAGGTCCAGAAAGAGCATGTTTGAAGATTTGATTAGTATTGACACTTCAGTCAGCCTCTGTCCAATAGTGGAAAAGGAGTCCTTTCATTTGTCCGGCCTGGTCACTGGTCAGCAGATGACCAAATCCAGGTATTTGAGATGTTTTTTCAGAGGAAGATAGGCAAAAGAAGACCATCTATATACAGGCCATTCACCATTCCCAGTACATGCCTGCCAATGGACGCCGCTTTGTCAATGCAGGTCGTGGAGAGCACCAACAGTGCCGCGTTCATGTTGCTGACGGTGCCACGCGAACGTAGTTCACCACAAGGCTTGGGACCGGGGCGGACTTGTGAACTGCTAACTGGCTGGGCTTTTAAGCTTGGTGCAAACTGCAGTTGCTTTCCTTCCTCTGCCCTCCCCTCCCTGCTCTCAGAGTGGTGAGGCCCGAAAGAACTGTGCCACAGAAATAGCAGCATAGCCATCCGTAGCCTTGCGTAGCTTCGTAGCCCTGGTGTTTTGTTGATCAGGACTTGGTCGTTTTGAGTTGCAGTGCCGGTTGCTGCCTTGAGAGGTCTTCGGGGCCCCAGCCCAAGCTGTTATGGCCCGCTGCCGACGGTGTTAGGCCGCCGCGACTGTTCCAAGAGCTCCTCGAAGAGTGTGGCTGGGTGGCACCGTGTCGTCATGCCCACACACACACACACACTGATTGGAAGCGCAAACCGGTTGGAAGCGCAAGGGCCATTGAGATCACGGTCTTGGGGCCCGTTGTAGCTGATAAAGGGCCACAGAAGACTGCCTTCGATCTTTTTGGAACTGGAGAATCAGCTCGGCAAAAGTAGGAGGTGTGGCTTGTTCAGTGTCTTGACCATCGGTTGGACCCAGCATATTGATGGCTAAGATCGCTGCTTGTTACCAATTGAACCCCAGCAACTTGGCTGACAAATGCAGGGAAGGTGTGGGGCTCCACGGGCGAGTGCAGCTCTGCGCGCGCAGGCTTGGGCCAGAGATTGAGATCATGTATATTCAGGTTATGGTGAGGCACGGTTGATTTAGCCTCCCATGAAGCAATTCATTCAACGAGAGGTTGAACCCGCGCCTTTGTGACACTTTTCATATGGGAAAGAGCGTGCGAACGCTTACACGCTCCGTGCGCGCACCGCTTGCGAAGCCGGTTTTGCACAGAAAGCATCGCGCGAAAGCCAACACACAAGCTGCGAAAGTGTTGCGAAAGGAACTTGCGAAAGAATGAACCCATTGGAACCAATTTTCAGTAGGTTTCTGGAAAATGCTCACATGATAACAGAGTTGACCGATGTAACCAATGTATGTGGAATCCGCATGAATCCGCCAGATCGTGTCCTGTTCCTGTCCGTGGTCCGGACATCGAAGACAGAGAAGGTCTGAGCCGTACTGGAGAAGTGGGAGTCCCTTTTTTCTTGAGGCAACGAAGGTGCTGCGCGTGTTTGTCCCTTCAACAAGGGGGATCACTACCCACCAGAGAGACTGCGACTGGTTTATGCTTCAAGAGGTTGGGGACAAGGGCGCGAGAACGCGGCCTCCCCCACAACCAACGCTTCTTTTCTCCGGTCTGTCCGATGAGCTGCCACAGATGAGGCTCACCTCAGTCTGGCTCGCTTGGTTTGCCGCGGTCCCCTAACACATCTTCCTGGCTGCCTGCGCGCTTCCGCCGAGAAGTTTCTGAAGACGGTGGCTGGGACAAAAGTACAGAGGGAGCTGCCAAGATGATCAAGATGTGCAGTCGGATGTGACGAATCCTAAATTTTGTTTTTTCATGCTTCGAGCGCCTACGGCCTTCTGCATGCCTGCATGCTTACATGTTTCACCGAAGATGGACCAGCAGGGAACAGCTGTGAGCCACGAGAGAGGTCTCCCAAAAGGCACCGACGAACGCGGGGCCGATCGCTCCAGGCTTTGGCCCCAGCTACCTCGACACGGCTGGGGGGGGGGGAGAAGCAGCGAGCGGAGCCGTCTGGAGCCAGCTTGGTGTCTTTAAAGGTTGTGGGTTGTGCCATGATTGGTTTTGCAGCATGATCCACAGTTTTTTTCCCTTTCTTGCTGAGGTCGGATAAGTTTTCTCCTTGTTTGTTTGAGTGAGGACTCAACGTTTGAGGTTGAATGATCTCACCTTTTGCTCATGCACAAAGGGATCCATCTTTGTGAATCTGCTGTTTTGCCCGTTCTTGCCACACCGAAGGGGCTGGGCCGACGCGCCAGGCGGCCGCCTCGCGTGAGTCCGACATCACCCTACGGAAGTGGAGCGTGGGTGTCAGGAGCATTGCCTTCTTTACTAATTTTAATTTGATTCTAATTAAATTCTATTTACATATTGTTGAGAGAACACAATTTTGTGGAGTTGACAATGCATGAGTGTGGTTGAGGTTTCTTTCCGTATGCCATTTTGGCTCCAGCTGAGTCGAACCACAGGTGGGCATGGGGGAGTTGGTGGTTGCTGCCATTCCTGAGGATCGGTGGGAGTTTGGCCCCCCGGGTCGTCGTGGGATCGGTGTGGACCCTGACTCTGTTGGTTGGCATCGCGATCGGGTGGGCGTGCACTCGGTCACCTGCCCCTCGGTCAGCGGCCAGCCAACGAACCCGGCTAGCCTGGGAACGACTCGTACGCCGTGCCATCCGCTTTGTCAACAAGCGGCGCCTGGTGGGTGTGGCCTTCAACGGCTACAAAAGATTCACCCTCCGGAACACCGAGGGATCTCGTCCAACTCAGGGCCGCAAGGCGCGGAAGAGATCAACTACGCCTGGAGTTCCCCTACTTCACGAAGGACCAGCCGTAAGCAATGGATCCAACAGAGGGTGAGCTTCAAGCCATCACCAACCTGGCGGAAGCCAGAGGGTGGGCTGGAGTGGAAGGGCCGCTAGCAGATGCCATCCAAGCCGCACTGGGTCAGCCGGCTCGAGTGCGAGAGATCGCGCTCATCCCTCGGCCAACGTGGGATCGAGTGATCAGCAGTCTACAGATCCAAGATGCTGGAGATCCTCGACCACCGGCGAGGGCGCCAACGCCAGTCGAAGAAGCGAGACTGGAGTCACTCAGGAGAGTGTGCTGCCTGAGGTCAGGTCGGACCATCGACCAGCCAGGCGACCCTGCCGCTGCAGCGCCGGCAGTGGCACCGGCCCCCTTCCCAGCAGTGGGAGGGGCCGCAGGGGCTCCAGCGCCCGGGGCTCCTCAGGCTCGCAAGCTGAAACTCAGCGCAGTCCTGGACCCCACATTGGACGCAGAGATTCACCCATTGGGTGACGCAGAAGTCACTGGCATGTATGAGCGTTACCGCAACCGCTATGGAGACTTTCCCAGCGTCGATGCAGACGTGAGTCGAGACCAGTTGGCAGCATTGAGCCAGGTCTTAGCGGCACAGGCGGCCCCGTACGCCGACTTCTCAATCTTTGGCCCACACGGTCAGCGACTCCTTCGCCGGCAAACCTTTCAGAGCTATAGCCTCAACGTCTCGACAGGCGAGTGGTACGAATGGTACAAGGCCTGGAGGTGCTACAGGACCGCACTCCTCCTCCTAGAGGCGGCAGAGGCTGAGAGGCTGGATGCCTATGCCGAACACATCCGAGGGTTCGTAACCCAGTTCGGAGAGGAGGCATGGCCGTTCATCTGCAAGGCCGACAGCCGAATGCGGTCTGAACAGCTCGAAAGGTTGAGGCAGGAACTCCATGCCAATCCAACATTTGGCTTCACCGCAGCCGCCCCTTGGAATGCCTGCTACGCCTACGCGGTGAAGGACACGGAGTTTTGGAACAAGGAGCTGACCACACCTACGACTCTGTTCCTAGCCCGGTCCAAGCGCGCCCCAACTGGAGGAGATGATGAAGAACCTCCGCAAGGCGATAGCAAGAGGCGAAGGGCTGGCCGGACCAACAGGACCTACAAAGGGGAGGACAAGTCCCGCAAGGGGACAGACGGCACCTATTCGTACAACCGGCGGGGGGTCGAGATTTGTCGCCTCTACAACGCCGACAAGTGCGGAACGAAGCAAGCACAGGGCAAGTGCAAATCCAAGAGATCCCATCAGTGCAACAAGTGCCTAGGTCCGCACCAGGGCGTACATTGCACTGGGGCCAAGAAAGACTGACCCGCATCAGCGGCCGGGGGAAGACACACCTCCGGAGGCCGCACAGCTGAACCATCGAAGCCGGGAGGCAAACCCAGGACGGCAGACCCTCCTTCGGCATCGTCCGCCGGACGTCCAGATCCCCAGGGACTGGCTGTAAAGAGAAAGGCAGCGCCAAAGTCGCCCAAGGCTCCGCCTACAAAGAGGCAGAGAAGGGAGGCCGTCGAAAGTCGATCTGGCCACACCGAACCACAGGAGGAGGAAGAGCTGGTGTATGAAGAAGAGTCAGAGTCATCGAGCCAGCATAAACCAAGCAAGCCCGCCGAAGCCAAAGCAAGCACTGCTGAGCCCCGTCCTGCCTCCGGGTCCCAGGGGGCGAAGCGGCTAAACCTCGGCCGGTGGTGGCGCTGAAAGAGCCTCCCAGGAAGTATGGCTGGTGGACAAGCACCGTGGGCGAGACTTCCAAGAAGCCGCGGATGCTGATCGTCTTTTCCGGAAGATCAAGGGAGGGCGATCTAGCACACCAAATGGCCAGGCTGGGTTGGCTCGTATGCAGCCTTGACAGTGTGCTGCCCACTCCGACGGATCTCACCAACGACAAGGTATGGGACGAGATCAAGCAGGACCTCGACGAGGAGTTCTTTCAAGCTGGGTGGATAGCCACGCCCTGTGGCACGTTCTCTCCACTGAGGGAGAAGCCTCCAGGTCCAAGGGTGATCCGCACAGTGGAACACATCACCGGCATCCCTGAGCCCACCAAGGAGGAGGCCGCTCAGCTAAGAGACTCCAACATCTTGGTCCACCGCTCTTACAAAGTCGCTCACAAACTCCACCAGCAGGTCCGCCCGTGGGGCTTGGAGAACCCGGAACACCCACCGGGAAAACCGTCGTTGTGGTTGATGCCCCGATCAAGGAGATCCCACAGTGGCAGGGAGTCGACACCACCAGGTTCGACCAATGCATCACGGGCCTGGAGACGACAAAACCCACACAGCTCTGCACCGAGAAGCTGGACCTTTCGGCCCTCAAGAACAAAAGGTGCAACCACGAAAAGCAGGTGTGGACACGTGATGATGGCACCACCTTCGAGGCAGCGCATAACCCAACCGTCCAAAGGTGGGTTGAAGTGGATGGCAAGAGACAGAGAGCATCGAAGTCGCAGGGGGAGTACACCACATTGCTGAGCAAGATCCTAGCCGTGGCATTCCACAGGAACATCGACGACCAGTGGAAGATGGATCAGCTCAGCAAGGAGCTCCTCTGAAGGCCACCCGGAGTCCCTGACGCTTCCTCCCTCAAACCTCCGACATCGAGAGAGGAAGAGAACCGGGCAGCCATTGGAGGGATGCGCAACCCGCATCAGGCGGTACGGAGATTGCCGGCAATGAAGAGGCCAGGGGCAATGGTGCGGCAGATCCTCCGGGAAGCCCAGAAGGCATCACTTGATCTCACGGTCATCGGACGCGACATACTCACCGGTCGAGTGGCGAGCCCACTCCCGGAAGAGGTCGTTGCCGGACTGAGGGTCAAGGAGGCCGAAGCGTTGGGCAGTCCATGCACCCCTCGTCACCGAACCGCCCGGGCAAGCACACCGCTGGAGGCTGACGTCATCGAAGCATGGGGGATCGCCACAAAAGATCCCGACACGGCGAACCTTTGCAGGTGGCTCGACCATGGGGCACCTTTGGGGTATAGTGAACCCATACCCGGGACCCACGGCGGGCATCTTTCCCACAGTGCCCAAAGAGGGCAGCAAGGACATCGCCCAGCAAGACCTGTGCAGGGCCATCGAAGGCTGGCAAAACTACAAGTCAGCCGAGGAGGAGTCGCGCGACCTAGACACCCTGGTCGAGGACTACGTACAAAGGGGCTTCTGCCACATTGTCGGCAGCATGGCACAGGCAGCACAGGAACTGGGAGGTGAACCAGTCCTCAACAAACTCGGGGTCATCACAAAGTTCAACCCCCAAGGTGTCAAGAAGAGCCGGATCATCTGGGACCTCAAAGAATCCCGGGCCAACCAGATTTGCCACCAGGGCGAGAGGATGATCCTCCTGCGGTTGCTCGACGTGGCGCAACAGGCCATACGAGTCTACCGGGACGGGCAACAGCCCTGGTTGGCAGCCGTGGATGTCAAAGATGCCTTCATGAACGTGCCGTCGGGGGCAGACAAGAGATTCACAGTGGCTGCACGGCCCAAGACCCAACCCGAAGAGGGCATGGAGATCATCGTCTTCGACACCCTGGTGTTTGGAGCCGGGAGCTCGCCGACGATATGGGGCCGCTTCGCCGCATGGCTCGGAAGGTCATGTGCAGCCATTGTGCCCGACGCAAGCACACAGATCTACGTGGACGACCCGATCTTCGTTTTGGCAGGTGGGCTAGAACAAGCATCCACCGACCTGACCACGCTGATGCTGTGGTTCGCCATCGCAGGTTTTCCCGTGAAACTGTCGAAGGCGGAGGGAGGCAAAGCCATCAACTGGGTCGGAGCGAGGCTCGAGTTGGACGACGAGGCGAACACCGTCACTGTCACCATACCCACAGACAAGGTGGGCAAGCTGAAAGAAACCACCGACCAGATGCTCAGAAGGCCGGTGATTGGCAAGAAGCAGCTACGCTCTTACGCAGGCTCCCTCTCATTCGTGGCCGGGTTGGTAACACACCTGCGCCCTTTCCTGTCTTCAATTTGGGCGGCCTTGGGTAGTCGCGTACCAGCGGATGACGGAGAGGGGAAACCCCGTCCTTCCGGAAAGCTGGTGCACGCCCGAAGGATCCGACCAGCCTTGAAATGGATCCAGGCGCTCATAGGTGGAAAGCCGGCTCCCCTGTCTAGAGTGTTGGAGAGCTGCCAGCCAGAAGTCGTGGCCGAGATCACCAGCCCCTGGGGAATTGGCGGGATTTTGAAGGTGGATGGCAAGGCAACGAAGTATTTCACCAGTGACATCCCCACGGAAGCCCTGAGCAAATTTAAAGCTCAGACGGGATGCTCCAAATTTGACACGTTGTGGGAAGGACTCGCACTGCTAGTAGCCTTCAGGCACTGGTTGCCGGAGCTGAAACACACAGCAGCGGTGAGAGCTCGTTCCGACAATTTAGGCGTGCTGCACATGTTGGCCAAGGGAGGAGCCGCCTCATCCCAACTCAACGTGTTGGCACGTGAATTCGCCCTTGATCAGGCCCTTAGGTCATACCGCATTCACTGGCTCTGCCACCTCCCGGGAGTGACCAATTTAGAGGCAGACGCACTGTCCAGACAGACGGTGCCGGTCGCCCCGAAGTTTCCAGAACACCTGAGGTCCGTCGCTCAAACGCACGTGAGCATTGGGCCCAGCTTCTGGAAGGTAGACTTGTGAGCTGGCACGAAGAGGCCGAAGCGAACTTAGACCTGAGGGAAAATGGGGAGGGGGCGAGTGCGGACTCACCGGGTGGGAGGAGGGGAAGTCTGTCGGAATCGCACGGACACTCACCCCGAGCCTTCGGTGATTCGAATCGGGAAAGATCGATCACAATCGCTTATACGGCGCTGCAGCATGCCGTTCAAGCGGTCGTTGGCATCGCGCCCGGGCGCGCCATTGCCGGTACGCCCTAGGGCCACGCTCTTACATGAGGGCTTTGCCTTAACCCCACCGACCCTATCCATCGTGGAGAGACCGGCCTCAGCGGCATCGCCGTGCACACCCGGCGGCGGACCACGGGGCAGGGGCTCGGGAGAACCCAAGCCATACGGCAGAGGGTCGGCGGAGGCAGCCATAGCCGCGGCGCAAGACCCGAGGCTTGTAGAATGGAGCTAGCCAAAGACATCAGGGCCGAGTCAACCAAAGGGCCTACAGCCTCAAGACAGAAACTGTGGGCACCCTTGGCCACGACCACCGGTTGGTCTGACCCGTTCCACCTGGACTCAACCATGATCTTTACCGTCATGGGGGCCTTGAAAGCAGGAGGGTACAGATCGGCTCAGCTCTATTTGGACACTGCCAAGAACTGTCACATTGCTCTTGGACAGCCGTGGGACTGCCAGCTTCAACAAGCCTACCGGTCAGCCGTGCGCAGTTGCAAGCGAGGCATCGGCAACCCAAAACAGGCCGCTCACCTTCCCATGGAGCAGGTGGCTGAGTTGAAGGGCGAAAGAGCTTTAGTTCCAGGCGGTCCAACACACCCGACAGCTGCAACCTTACTCGCTTCGTGGTGGTTGCTGCGGGAGATCGAAGCATCTCGGGCACGTCGCAAACACGTGACCATCGAGGAAGGCACACTCAAGGCCTCATGGAGACTCCCAAGCTCGAAAACAGACCAAGCAGCACTTGGTGCAACGCGATCACATACGTGCTCGTGTGCGGTACACTCAAGAGAGCTATGCCCATACCATTTGCTGCTGGGTCGGTTGAACGACTTGCCAGAGGATCCTGAACAACTCCTGTTTCCTGCAGAAGACGGCCTGGAATCCACTAAGAAAGGATGGGCCGACACCTTCGAAGCCATAGCTAAACAGCTCCTTTTGCCAATCACACACGCCAACGGGGCACGAGCCTACACAGGCCACAGTGCCCGAGTTTCAGGCGCACGTTTCATGGCGACCCACAACATTGAACTCTGGCGAATCCAACTGTTTGGAAGACGGGGGTCCGATGTATTTCTTCATTACATCCAAGACGCTCCCGTTGCCCAGCTGGACCGACTTGCCTTAGAGTCAACTGCCGCCATGTCAGTCAGAAAGGCTCAAGAGGAGTTAGCTGACCTCCAACAGCGCATTAAGGATTGCAAAGCAACCTTCATGCCACCAGCACTAGACATGTTGGAGGACTGTGACGCGTCGGTACACCTCAGTGTACCGGACGATAATCTGCCCGGGGTAACAATTTTGAACACCGCCAAAGGTGGCAGATATCACGCGACACTCATTTATAAATTGAACATCCACCCCCGTAGGTGGCGCACGCGATGCGGCTGGCCTTTTGGAAAGAACCAAGCCGAATATCGCATCTGTAAAGACATTCCTCCTTCCACAGCCCACCTCCGGTGTAGCAGATGTTTTCCCAGTGCCCGCCCGGCTGTCGCCCCCAAGACAGCTTCGGACAGCGAGTACACCGAAATGTCTAACGATCCCTGCGCGTCAGACGCAAGCGGGTAGGCAAGATTTGGCATGGACGTTAGTCTCGAGTCAGGAGGCCAATGAATTGCATCCCTGGATGCCTGTGGAGTTAAACCCACAGGTAACAGAGTGATGCGACTCGAAGACCAACGTTTGAAAATCGTGCCTCGCTTGTTTAGGTGGGCGGTTGGGGTAATCACGTTAGAGCATTGTC
>CAXAMN010020335.1:102721-155999 GCA_963970005.1 Durusdinium trenchii
TCGCTTGTTTAGGTGGGCGGTTGGGGTAATCACGTTAGAGCATTGTCTCTACTAGCTAATTGTTCCTAGTAGTAAGGCCCTTGCTCCTAGTAGCGATGCCCTTGGTTTGCTCCTAGTAGCGTCCGGTCCAAAGCCATAAGCCATAACTTTGCGAGCCAAACAATGGAAGTTGGGTCCAAGCCATGGCCAGTACCTCGAAACCAGCCTTTGCTTGGCACTTTCTCACGTGGAGACTGTCAAAAGAGAAGGATAAGGGCCATAGTACCCCCTGAGATGCTCAAAGAAGTTCTTTTGGTCCCGACTTCGGGTTGCGCGTGGTCGATTTTGGGGTGCCGGTGCGACGTTAGCCTGCAGGACCTTGTTGCAATTGCAGGAGGGCACCTTGACTGCATGGGCCATTTTTTCGGGGGGGTTTACATGCCAAGCTGCTGTGATGTGCAAGCTGGGATGGAGGACTAAACATTTTTCTCCTGTACAGTACGTCACGGAAAGTCTTGAGCCGGACATAGCTCAAGGTACAGGTGTACGGTATAGTGATATGTCCAGACTACAGTTCAGGGTGGGCTTCTAGGCCTCTTTTGGGTTGGAATCTGCGCAGTGTTTCTCCAAGGCCTTGCCAGCGTCCAAGCTTATATGTTACATAGTTATACAACTCTACCTCTACAACTATATATATATATATACATACACCGCACAAAGCCTCTCGCAATGGAACTTATCAGCTGCATGCATTGACACTGTAAGCCGTGATATTTTCCTGTTGTGGGCTTTGCTTGTTGGGTCAGCTGTGAACCAGGCCACTTCGCTTACTGGATCTTATTCTTCGCGCTCACCAGCGTGCTCCTGGTAGCCCCCCTGGCGCTCGGATCTGGGTGGAAACCATGCACCCCAACTCGTCAGGCTTCTTCTTGCCCTAGAAGGCCCGCCACGCGACACTGTATCAGTGGGAGGAACCAGAGCCCAAGTCCATGTTTCCTTCTGTGCATCCTTTCGTTGGCATCCAACCTCGGCCTAAGGTCACTGCACTTTACGCCGTCTTCATGGCACCCAGGGATGATTTGCAGACCATTGACTGGCGCCTACGACACGACCTTACAGAGCAGCCCGAGCCTGGCTGCATTGTCGTCCCTGGCCAGCAGGCTTAGCGGGAGATATATAGGGAAACACCAGATGCAAGATATAGAATGTAGAATCGTAGAACAGCATGCAGTATGTGCACATCATGGTAGGTAACCCATGGCTGAGTTTGTTTTGCATCAATTCTTGGACTGAGCATGGCATGCTTCCAAGGCAGACCACGCTGGCTTCTACTCCATTTTGGCAGCATCTGCTGTGGCAGGCAGTGGCCATGGAGATTACAGTTTAAAGTTTAAAGCTTCCCCCCCGCTGCCTGTAGTGAAGGACCCGAGTGATGTACCAGCCGCTACCCCTGCGTGTGATCACAAACGCGTGATGGCCACGACCCGAGTGTGGTCCCTCTCAACATGCCCTTTTGAGATCGGACCTGTGTGACTTGTAGCGATATCTCGTAATATCCCTCATTGCTGTAGCACGCAAACCGTAGCACCAGCCAACGACACTGCAGCGCAGCCCTGGCTGCTTGGATTGAAGTTGCGGTCAGAGTTTTACAACCATGCCACTGCGCTAGACCTCCTGAGACTTGCTGCAGCAAAAGCTTCACCCAGTCCATCCACCATGAGCGAAGGTACGCGATATACTACTCTCAGGTGGGGTGTGACCAGTGAAGGGTCTATTTTCAGTGTCAGGCTGTGCAGCATGCTTGATGTTTGTGAACGCTGGGCACTCCGCGCACATCCTCTCAGCGGCCGGAGCCTTTGCCTCAAACGGACGGTCCGCTTCCTGGGATTCAGCTGGAGCAGTGTTGGTTGGATGAGATTGGCCGGATGGGGCCTAGGGTATTTTACAATGCGATCGAACATTCTACTTCTTCATGCTTGTGTGGCCGGGATGTGTCGGTGACGCGCGTCGGGCAGTGGTGTGAAAAAGTCACGCGAGCCTTTTCAGTTCCTAGTTTTTGGCTACCCGGCTAACCTCCTAAGAGAAGGAGGTCCTTTTTGTTTGCAGATGGGTCTTTCATCTTGAGCCTTTAGTTCTTCTTGCGGAAGGCCACTCCTAATACCCTTTGCTAAGGATATGCGCTGCTCAATTGGTTCCAAGGGTTGGTGGCAGCCATCTTGCCAGCGCACGAGCGTGCCAAGAACGGATGCGCCTATGGGATGATGCAGAAAACCTTCGCCCCGCAGGCGCGGCGAGAGACGGAGTTTTGCGCCGTTTGGATCGCGCACCCGGTGACGCCACCGGTGAATGACCCCAGTGAGTAGTCAGGTTCTTGTGATGTGGGGAAGCCACTCAAACCTACCATGTCCCTTGCCTTGGTGTTAGGGCAGTGCCACATACCTTTGCCAGATTTTGCCAGGAGATGAGCTCCTATGACAACGTCGACTACTACAAAGAGTCACCTGGCCTTGAGCTATGCGTGCCAGGGGCAGTGCTACGCATTTCTCCCTTTGGTACCGAGGGTCGGCTTAGCTGAAGGGCGGGCCTAAGGATGCCATGTGTGTTTGGACACATGGGTTTGTCCAGGCAGGTCGTTCAGGCTGGAATTTGCCAGGTCACCCCTGTTGGACCTGAACATGTTGATGATGCGAGGTACTATGGGGTGATCATCGTGCGGACCCTCCTGTTTCTGGTTGGCCTCATTTGGATGCAGCACCTCATGGTGAGACGGGTGTCTCAGCTGCAGGGCGGGGAAACGCCGCGGACACGCTTCGAGGCACTCCGCATGTGTTTGGGCAGTGTCGGAAAGAAGAGGACAGCTCCATGCGGAGGACACATGGAGAAACATATGGAGGGTGGGTAAGATCGACCAACTTGGAATTCCCCTTGAAGAAGAACCGTCTTGGACCAAGAACTCTCTCTCTCTTCGATGATTTTCGGTCGCCCAGGTTCTGGCCGTTGAGACCACGTCCCGGCGCTACCTGGGAGGAAAGCGCCCTTGGCTGCGCCCGTTGTGGTGACCAATGTAAAGATCTACTGACGGATTCGGCGGATTTTGGATCATAATGAATCATATACTATGTCATTGGCTCACACCACTCCTAAGTCACCGGTCCTCAGTATAATGGATCAAAACAATAATGCCGTAAGGACCCAGAAGCAAGAAAGTGGAGGGACTTCGTGCTGCGAGGGACGACGACTGACACAGATGATGCGAATGCTGAGGTGCTTGGCGACGAACATCGCAGTGCAAAAGGTGGCGGCCATTGTGGCGTGTGGCGTGAGCGTTTGGCTGGGGTCCCAGGAAGATGGTGGGAAGATGGGGTCCGGGACACAGAAACTACTAATAGATGGCGCTGCAAGAGGGTAAGTGATTTGGGTGCCTTTCCCCTGGAGCAACTTCAGAGCTGATTGGCACTCATTCCACCACTGAAAGCGAGGTAAAGCATGAAATTGGGAGTGCAGAAAAGCATTTGCACAGCGATCAGCCACTTCGTTCCACGCCGGAAGCAAGAATTCAGGGAGCACATCAGGTTTCCACAAGGGAGACACTTTGCCATGGCTGGGGATCCACACAAACTCAACGTGTACCAAGGCACGAACTTGCTGAAGCACGGTCTGGGCACTGGCGGCCAACAAAGGGCACTCAAAAAGAGAAATGGCAGCCGTACAGTCGCAAACAACAAGTGGTTGACCCCCTTGGTCGTCCATTTTTGGGGCCCCAATTTTCTGTGGGTCAACCAGGCTCTTGGTGTTTTCACCCTGGGTGAAGGCACGAGCTCCGGCGCTCAGGATCTACACCTCACTTGATGATGTAGAGCCCGCGCCCGAAGTGCAGGACGCTCTGCTTGAATGAAACCCGCCATGTCTCAATTGCACATGGCACATGGCTATCATAGAGGGAGCGCCCAGACATTGTGCCGTCCTTCAATTCGGTTTTGTTCGCCAGGAGGCTGCGGCCAGCTTGCATTTTCTTGGCCATGTTTCCTTTTGGCAGCGTTGCTCACAATGCAGCCTGGAGAAATGCGGCGTGTATGATGGCCAGGATAGTTTGAGGTGCCCTACTTGCTTTTCTGTTCGTTGGACCTCGTGACATTCACCGGTCACCGAGCGCTTGTTCCCTTGAATTGAAGTGCGCTCACTGGGAATCCAAGCCAAGATTTGGGTAAAGGCATTCAGAATATGAAATCCCGGTGGTGGGTCCAAGCGCTTCCACATAGGACTGACATGCAAGACGAGCTCACCTTGGTGTCGGACAAGACAGTGTTCTCAACCAAGCCGAAACAAGAAAAGCCAACAAAAACGGCGCGCTCTGCCTTCATTCTGAACACCCAACTACCTGCACTCCCTGCACCAAACAGCGCGATCTCCTTCGAGCCGAGCCGATGTGTGACTTAAGGCACTTACTTTGTCGGCTTGCTCTTCTTTCAGCTGATTCTGGGAGGCCTCAACGTGATCCTCTTCATCGGCACCGCTGCCGGGGACCGAGGGGTCAGGGTGCGAGCCGCGCCGCGCGGGGTTCCGCTGCGCGGCACGCAGATCGCTGCGGAGGTCACGGTGTTGGTGGTGATGCGCATCATCCTCCGGGACCTGAGCAAGGCCAGAGAGGGGAGGGGCTTTGGACAGATGCATGGGATTTTCATCTCATCAGTGGATCTTCAACTGAATGATGGCTCTGGCCACCAAGCTTGTACTTTGCCTCACTTCAGGCGCTGGTCGTCACCAACGAGTTTGCGCAGACCCATCCGCGTACCAGGCACGATCGTTGAGGTCAGGTTTTCTCGATCAGTGCAGACAGGTGACACGGCATGCTGTTGTCCATCTTCCAGGTGGTTTTTGTATGTTTTTGTTCCTCTGAAGGGCCCATGAGCCGGGAAGATCCGACCAGAAATGTGAGCAAAGCATGCCTGAGACCACCGAGCATCAGGCTACTTTTTGGGGGGGTGGGTTCTGGCCGGAAGAGTGCTCTAGCCGTAGCAGTGTGACAGTGGGCCAGGCGTGCTGGGCAGCAGCTGAAGCGTGCCCGGACCGTGGTGAGACGCCAGCTGGCGGGTGTGGCCTTGAACGTGCTGGCCAGTGGCTTGGCTGGAGCTTTCGGGGCCCTCTTAGGTACTGTAGCTGTTATTCTGAGGGTTGTCTGCTTGAGAAGGTACAATCTGAAAAGACCTGAAGTAGCGGATGAACATGTCGGAGGCCCAGCCAGGAAGCGAGGCCGCAGATTTTTCGGAGTGATCCACAGGCTTTGGGGTGGTCCCTTTGGCGGTGAAGACCATCCTGGATGGCCGTGGATACATCAGCGAGCAAGAGCTGGCCCTGAGGACTGCTGCTCAGGCGACTTGGATCTTTCTTGTGACCTGCGTGGGACCTTTTCCAAGATCGGAGGGGGTTGGTGTGTGGACACCCGCCACAAAATGCCGCTTCGGACTCTTCCACCTGCTTTCGAGGGATCTGTGCCATCCGTCCGGATTCGGCCCTCGACCCGACCGCGAGGTCCTGGACATCGCGTCCTGCGTGGCGGCGGCGCTGATCCTGTCGGGCGGCTACCGGCGCCCAGTGGAGGGGCGAAAGGTGCCGGTGTCACAGGGTGATGCTGCCGAGTGCCTGGGCTGGGAGGAAAGGGAAGGTTGGTAGGCGGTTGGGTTGGTTGAGCTGGTGAGTGGCTTGGTTTGGAGTTGTTTGTTTTGTATTGTTTTCTTTGATTTTAAGTTGGCTGGTTTGCTTGTTTGGTCGCCCGAGGTACGTAGTGATTTCTTGGACATTTATCATTGATGTTGAAGGGTAGCACTTCACCGTACCATTCACGGAGGTGTCTGGGGATGGTCAAGGAGGAAATAGATTGGTTCTCCTACTCTGTCGTGGTCCGGTAGCTATCTAAGCAACACAGAGTCAAACGCCGCGTCATGAAACAACTTGGGAGAGGAGATGAGAGCAGGGTGTGTATAATATACCAAAAGTGCATATCATATCATATTATAGACAGTTTTAACATATACATATATAACTGTATCAAGTATAAATGTATATCTACATATGAAGGCATAAAAGGGTGGCGGGGCGGGCTTGAGCTAAACCGCACTTGGGCAATAGGATGATTCCGACGTCAAGGGGCTCCTTTCGTCCTGGCAGTTTTGCAGGGAAACGCTAGGAAACATTCAGTCGGAGGTGCCCGTCCACTGACGTTGCAGCACTTTCCAACTGGAATGGGATGGACGGACGGAGGGGAATTAATTTCCCCCCCCGTGGGCCCAAGATGACTTGGATGACATCGGATGATTGGATGGCTAGCAGTGCGGGTTTCGGGGGAAGCCTGAGGCCATGCACCTGCCAGTTCGCCACCTTGGAGTCTGTGCCTCTCGGACGCTCCGGAAGATCGAACATCGATGAGTTCGAGCAAGTGACTCCAAACGGACGGGGAGCGACGGGCATGAGCTGATGTATGGAATTGTGGTCTTGGCATTTGCAGCAGAACATGGAGGTTTTATGATTGGTTTCTTTTTCTGAAAGGAACTTTAACTTTAACATTTACTGTACTTATTTTCTCTCCAATGTGATGGAGATGCGGTCCTGAGGCAGGCGAAGCCTCCAAACATGACCAGACGCTTGGCTGTTTCGCAGAAAGATGCGCCATTGCCACACTATTGCTATTGACACTGTTGCTATCAGCTTGTCTCTTTTGCATTTTGGAAACATTTATCCCTAGCTGCAGCAGCCAGTCCGCTCAACCTTCCAGCTGCACGCCACCAGCACCCAGCACTGGACAGCTACAACTGAGGAGCTTCCACCTCGATGAGTGTCTCGGGTGCCCGCCGACCACTGTTGAGTTGGTCTAAGAGACCTGGTGACGGCGGTTGCGGGTCACACCAGCAGCCCCAGAAAAGGTGAGTCAATTATACTTCAAAAATAGTCAAATACCTATATACTCACACCTGCCACTATCGACAACCGTAGAGATTGTAGATGAGACTACCCCCAGGCCTCCAACCCGGTCCCCTTCCTCCTTTTGCCCTCCTCTTCTAACGGCCTCTTCTTTTGACTTCTCCTCCAACCCAGCCGTCCCCCAACCCCTCCGCCAGCGAGGCCTCTTGCGGAGCTCGAGTGCCTGGAAAGCAAAGGTCATGGACCTGGCAGAGCGGGGCGTCACGGTACGAGAGCTCCTGAGCTTTTATCGTTCCCTGTCGGAGCAAGTAAGGGCTGGTGGAACGGGCTGGAGCGAGGGGAAGCCAGGGGCAACAAGGGAGAGGGGATATAGATGTATATGGTCTATTGCCAGCACCACCCAAGGTGGTTTATAGGCCCTCCTGAAGATGCATTTTCCATCCAATAACCGCAACCACCTGAAATGGGTAGTGCTAGCATCCAAGGGGCCAAACATGTGCTTCTCGGTGAAAAGCGGGTACCTCGAGGATTTGACGTGAAGGATGGGCTGGACATGGCTGGGCTGCCGTGAGTCCGGAAGATCTGCTGGGGTCACTTCGCAGCGAGATCGGTGCTTTCGAATCGGCTTCGAAGGTCTGAAACCTCTGGGACCGGTGAAACTACCCGGTGCCGTGGTGGACCCGGTGCCGAAGCGGCTTCCGCTCCTCCGAGGCAATTTGAAGACCGTGATGCCGCACTTCCGGCCGTCGATTCACACCACGCATGATGCGACCTGGAGAACGTCGGGATGGGGTGTGGCGCAGCGGTGTGGCGCAGGGTGATAGGCCTTTTGGGATGCGGATCCACGAATCCTGGTGCAGTTTGCCCATTTGGATGGGTGAACAGCTGGCACGTGCGATCCAGGTCGTTCGCCATGCCATCATCCCCATGACCAAGCACAAGAAGACTTCCTATGTGCAGGCGGGGCATGAAAACTCTCCCGCCCTGATCAATCGTGGCATTCGCATGATTTGCACATTTTGAGGTGTTCCGAGTTTGAACGGATTAGTGCGTGATTCTTTGTGTTTGGGCTCCCTTTCCCCAGTTGGCATGTGTCACCATCACGGTTGTTTTGATGTGCACTACGTTCTCCAAGGGAGGGTGGGGAGATGTGCCAATCGACATGATCAAGCCTAGCTTTGAGCAAACCCACGGCTCCGAACGTTTTCTCCACCGCACTCGTGCAATCTGGTTGGTACGACTCGCCAGCATTGACCTGGGCACCCGCTTGTTATGGTCCTCTCAAAAGGCCTGATGAGTTGGAGTGCAAAGCTTACTAGAGTCCTCCGCCGGAAGCTTCACATTGGAAGGCCTTCAGCGAACGCGTGCAACAGCCTGGGAAGATGGTCACGTAACGCGCCTGGCGGGGGAAGTGGACGGAGGGGTGTTTCTTTTTTTTCTTCTTCTCCCCTCATGCCCTACTTATTAGAGTCACTAGCGATACTTGGAGAAGGCCCCTTTTTTGGCCCGCAGAGGCTGGCTTCAGGGGAAGGACGAAGAATGCCACCTCTCCTTTCCACTACGGGAGAATTAGAAATCGAAGTGGTGTTGGCGTTGTGCAAAACAATCACTGATTCGGTTAGGTAGAACCATCAGGATGCTACAACATGATGCAACATGAGGATTTTCGAGGACAAAACAGCAAAGTCGCGTAAAGTTTAAAGTTCCAACATATGGCATGAGTTTAGAACACTTTACAACCATCCTGAGGTTTTCAAGCACCCACATCTTCCAGTTTCTCAGCTCTCACCTCTCTTCAACCTCGCTCGGGGCATTTCCGGCTCCCAGTAGCACCGGCCGGCTGCGGTGTCGCGGTCGGGACATGGAGGGCCGCCGCTTGCCGGAGCGTCGGCGGGTTGGAGCACTTCTCAATGCGCGGCTTGGCTTCGGCATCGGGTCGGCTTGAACGGTCCCCCTTGCACTTGGCAGAATCGGAGAGTCGAGCGGATGTGGCCTGGGGCTGTTCTTTGAAGATGTTAAGGTGACGTAAACTGGTTGCTCTTGGGGTGTGTTTGCGCTATTGGCATGCCAAATGGGGGTTCCTATGGGTTCCTATGGGTTCCTGCAGAGGTACTACCACATCGAGGGTACGGAGAAGAAGGATGCGCCTGGATCGACCGGAAGCGATTTGGATCGACAGGGCTTCGATGCCAAGCGCTCCTGGGCGACACAGCGTCGAGAACAGGTCGCACCAAGTGCAGAAGCGGAAGCAGGTGTATCGCGACACGAAGGTAGCAAGAAGCTAGTAACAAGGACATTGCTACATCAATTACTACTACTTCGTAGCTAGAAGCTACGTTCGCAACAAGGGCAGGTCGATGCCGAGATCAGCGATCATCGCGAGTTCAACTGGTGCCACCGAGGTGGTGACTTGTCCGACGAAAGTAGGGAATGAGGGAATTGGATCCAATGGAAGCTCTATTGGGGGGCTCCTACCTTACTAACAACAGTCATAGTTGGGACTTCTTTTGATTCCAACCCACCTCGCGGAGGTGGGGGGGCTACCTGGGCCAATGTGGGCGCACGCCTCTCGGTGCTGGTGTCCCTCTGCAGCGGACCCCGGACGGTCGCTGGTGTCGGCGCTCGGAGCCGCCGCGGAGGCTACTTCGATGGCATGGTCTCCTCGGGTCAGCTTCCAGAGTTGGTGAAACGCGCCAACGAGCTGGATGCTGAGATCAAGGACCCCGTCCCGAGTCCTGGGCACGGGCCGGCGGAGTGCTTTTTTCCTGATAGATAGATAGATAATAGATCGATAGATAGATAGATGTTCATAGACATTCTGAACATACATGTTGAAGATAGATTTAAAACATGACTCTTTTTGCTTTGAGAGTTTTTGCTTTTTTGGGCGCAAGGTTGCATGAGGAGGGCGAAAGTGGTAAGACGTGATGGCAGACGTGGTGGGCACAGGTACTTTGGGGCGTCTCTGTTGGTGGATTCATAGCGACCGGCGTAGCGTCTCTCGGTCGTTTTCAGGTGTGGCCCGGTTGCACCTTGGCTCAGTTGATCACCTGGGTCCCTGGATCACCTGGACCCTCTTGGCCCGTTTTGAGACGCCCCATGTTTCTGATCTGTCTGTAACCCGCCGCGTTGCGCTGGACCGGACCCGGTACGAGCCTCCTCCAGGCTCTCGTGCGGGTTCACGGACCAGAAGGGACCGAACGGACCGTGGCACCGAACGTTGAGGACCTGGATGGGGACATGCAGATGCTCGTGTATGAGCGGCTTGGATTCAGTTCTGGCTTCGCGCCACTGGCGTTCCGCGTGACCTGCAGGAAGTACATCACTGGGTCGTTGGAGCAGGATGGTCAAGGTTTTAGATCGTTTTAGGAGCTTACATGGTTAAGTGGGGCTCTGTAGGGGCATCAATAACGGCCGATGGATGAGACTCCGTGCTTTGAACTCCCGCGACGCTTGCGCTCAGGAATTACAGTAAGTTCATACGAGCAACGGTCACTTGGCTCAGAGAGGGGTCTCGGGTCCCTCGAGTCCAAGCAGTCAGAACGTACGAATCCAACATCGAGTGGACTATGACTACCATGTTGCCAAAGGAGTGCGACACTGCTTCATGTCCTTTGTGAACAAACACACCACGTGAACTCGATGGCTAAGGATGTCATCAAACAGATGAAGTTCACCATCGAGGGGCTTGACCCAGACTTAAAGGTTCTGGAAGGCAACGTTAGCAGGAGAGACCCTTCTTCTAAATGCTTTGTATGCAGTTCGCATCACAGATGACGCGAAGCGCAGACGATGTCTTCTTAAGCCACTATTCAGACTTAAGCGTGTGCCAATCCCCAATTGCTTGTAGCGTGACTGCAGGATCACCGACCACCAAAAGAAGGTCGAGGATGGCGTTTCTGGACGTGCTGGGGAGATTGAAGGCCTGCTAAAACAGCCGGGCGCTCATGATTGTCGGTGGAAAAAACAGCATTGGAAACTCTTCTTGCCAACGGGAAGGTCAAACCTTTTGGCAGACCATGGTTAGTTACACCGGCTAAATTATCTTCCGAGGCAGCGCATCTGCCGGAAGTTGCAGGCGAGCTCCGCCACGTTGTGCTCGTTTGACATTGGTATGGGGGGCATTGTCCACTTCTGGGCTAGAAGGCCGGCTCTCAGGGAGCGTTTTGGACAGCTAACAATTGGAGGACTGCCCATTGCTGTCAGGGAAAAGGGTCGGCAGAGGCTGGAATCCAAGTGGGGGGGGAAAGGCCCTGATTTTGCATAGTTTTTCCGCTCATGACCTGTCACCATTCACCAAGTCTCACCACCTTCAGGTGCTTTTTGAGCTACCCAGCACACTGCAGAAGTGCCTGGATCGGAAGGCTTATGGTGAGGCAGTGGAGGCCTATTGCCGCCCGGCAGCAGTAGACAGTGTGAGGATGTGAACGACTGAGCTCAATGGTTTGTTTGGAACCTTGAGAACCGCTGTGCATGTATTACGTAGCAGCACGATCCCGCAATGCAGTGACATAGATTGACATAGCATCTCAGTATATTATTCTGGAAAAGGAGATTTCCGGGTCTACTCTCTCAGGGTTGGCTTGCAGGGCCACGCAGACCTTGGTCCTTTTCACCATCCACAGCAACGCTGTTGGCACTCCATGGTCGCTGAGGCTGCTGCTCCGGCTTCCTCCGACAGTACAGGCGCCTCCGACAGTACAGCTGCTGAGGGAGGGAAACGGGTGGACAAAGGTCTGGAACTGTGGGGCATACAGGCGGAGAAATGTGGGGCATACAGGCGGAGACAATCGGAGACACATATTGAGATTGAATAGACCCATTGGTGTGCAGAAATGACACTATGACACTTGTACCTTCAATACGCAACTCAATTGTATAGTCCAACTTACGCAGCTTGCTGCAGTGGCTGGCAGTGCTACCAGACACTCCAAGCAGTTGTCTCGTTGCAGTTGGATGGAAGCTTAGATGTAGATGACGCGGGAAGAAACGCGTGCTGAGCTGGATGGGTCAATGGGTTGAGCATCATGAGCTACACGGGTTTTCACCCATCTTCGAGCTGAGCTTCGTCATGGCCTGACCGGGGGCCAGGCACATGCCGACCTTTCAGAAGGTGCTGGAAGAGGCTCCAACGGCAGACGCCAGCTGAAGAAAACAGAAACAGCGATTCCCTGTGTTGTCGAGGAGGATGCCAAATTTGGAAGAGGTCTTTGTACAGGTGCGATGATCTTCCAATGTCTTACCAAGGCCTTCCAAAATGATCTTCCAGTGTTGGATTTGCCAAGATCTTCCCATGTGATGATCGTGTGCGGCCTGTGTAGTGATTTCTGGTCTCCACCTCTGCCAATAGATCGTCCAGATCGTGCAGATCGGACCAAAGAGTTGAAATCGCGATCAACATTTTGGAGCTTCAAATTCCTTTCCAGCTTCCTTTTCGAACTGGGGATTCTCTTCCCAAAATCCCCAGAGTTTTCGTGATCACCTGGGGATCCAAGATGCTTTCGAGGTGGGGATCTGATTCATTCTGATTCTATACACGTCAATTACTGGGCGCCTTTCTATCCTTTGCCGGATGGCGCTTTGGGCACGTTGCCGGATGGCGCTTGCCAGGTGGAGCTGCAGATGGGCCGCATCCGAGTGGCGCTGGAGGAGCGGCTGCGCTCGCCCGAGCTCTCGGTGGATGAGGCTGTCAACAGCCGGGGCCGTTAGCAGCCGAGGGGAGGTTGGAGGCGGAGCGGAAGTCGGAGAGGCAGCTGCCTCCTAACAGAGGGAGAGCAACTGTTGCCGAATTGTCTAAGGACTAGGGAGGGCAAGCATGCTTCGTATTAGGTTTTGTAACGGTTGGCCATCCTAGAACAAGCCGAAGCAACCAACTCAAACAGCCAAGCAATTTCTGGAGTTGTGCTGTGTTGCTCAAACCTTTGCCCAGGCTCTGTTACGCTGCTAGACCTCGGGGAAGACCAAGTGAAGGTGGTGAGCGAATACCTCACTGGCAGGCCCGGGAGGGAACCACACAGGGAGGGACCAACGTTGAGCGAATCAAACGGGTGAGGGGGAAGATAGAACATTTTGGCTTCTATCATCATTGCCAAAAACAGGGGAGCACTACCCACAGGTTTATGCTTTCGACAACTTGCTAGTGGGGGCATTTGCCTTCAAAAAGACGTTGCGTGAGTGAAGCAGATGCAAAGGTTTCTGACTGCAGGGGCAGCGGAGCAGCGAGAGGGGTTTGTCAGAATGTCAGGAATATTTTTGAACTGGCACATGTGGCTCACCAGTTGCGAGTTCTGTCTTTGGTTGGGGACCGGTCAGCCTACGCAAGGCTGAGTTTGACGACGGTGTGCCTTAGCCTCCTTGCCCAGGACTGCCACCCTGCGACGCAGCCTGAGTGATTGCTTTGCACCAAGTGCAGCAGGCTCTGATTGTTATTCGTGTGTTCTCATCAGGGGGGTTGAAGCCGCCAGAATCAGCACAGTTTAGAGTTGATCAGATCCATGTTCCCAGCTCCCCATAGCTTGGCCTCAAGGTTTCAATGAGTGCAACCGGTAAGCAGGGGGAAGTTCCCATAAAGACAAAGTGCAATAGCAAATGCCGTCGATGGAGATCATACACATGTAAACGTATCACATCCACATCCCTACGCTTCCAACCGCTATTGACCAATTGTTGCTTCACCAAGTATTTTGCACTACAACACCAGGTGAACCTTTGAAAAACAAATTGGACTCCCAGGGGCATAGAGGGTCATTGAGTCATAGATGGTAAGTTCCTCGATGCTCCAGCAGCGCAGATGCTCCGGCTGTGGAGGGCGAACTCACGAAGGACCAGGCCGAACGAAGCAGCTGACTGACTATGACCACCATCCTGACTGACCAAGCCATGCAATCCTGGTTGGTGGTGCAAGAAGCGGCTTACCTTCCCTCCAACCAGGATGGCTTGGTTTGACAGCTATGTTGAGATGACCTGGTTTGTTCCACATCCATGCTTGCAGGGTTGTTGGGTGACTGACTGTGGACCGAAAACATGTTAAACATGTCGTTAAAGAGGGGACAACCCCAACAGTAGAAATGGACCCCTGGGTGATTGATTTTGCGCAACGAGCCAAAGACTTGACACTATGTAAGTCTGTTGAAAGCAAATCCAAGGTTGCTTGCCTTCCCTTGTTGCTTCCGCCTGGTCCATCGCCTGGTGCTTCGCCTGGTCCAGGAGGAGCTCCGACGCCCGGAGTCCATGGCCCTGCACACGGCCTGCGGCAAAGCCACGGAGGCCTGGGTTGCGTCAAAGGAGGAGAGCGAAGCAAGCAGCTTTGGTTGGGGATTTTCAGGCCAGGCCAGCTTTGAATGAAGAAGCATAGACAAGTATCTTTTATATGATAGATAGCCATATTTACAGCCTTCGGCATGCCGCCGGCCACCAGCTCGAGCCCGCATTGGCAGGCCGCCTAATGATGCTTATTCACAGTCAAACCGTAGATTGAAACCAACCGGGGCAGGGCAGGCTGTCGAAACATCCGCGCGGAGAAACAAACCGTAGATTGAAACCAACCGTAGATTGAAACCAATGGAAACCAACACAAGCCAGACGAAGCAAGACAATCCACAAAGCCGGTACTTGAAAATGAGTCTTCTTCCAAACTACTTGGCCTTTTGCATGTTTTCCTTTTCAGATCTTTTTTTCGACCGTCTCGAGGGATTGCGACACGCACCAGATATTCACACACAGAAGGCTTCCAAGCGACCGAAGAATTTGTAGATCCGGCATGATTTGTCGTTTTTTTCTCCAAACCGTTTGAAATGAAAGACCCAGAATGACATCGAACAACAATACCCTGCTCAATCAGACTTGTGGGTGCATTGGAGTTGCACATTTTGCTGGGAGAGTTTGTTGATGTTGATTTCAAGCGAAGTCGTTTTACAATGAAATGGAACGAATCCGAATCAGAGGTTGCCTATTCTGATTCAGCTATCCACATGTCTCAGTCCTCAGTCTAATGGTTGTCTTTTCTGATCCAGCGATCGACATGTCTATGTCTCAGTCCAATCACCTTCAACGCGACGTAGAGAGGGGGGAGGGGGGGGGGTCAGGCTGTCGAAAAATCCGCGCGGAGATACAAACCGTAGATTGAAGCCAACACAAGCAATACTAACCAAAACAATCCACAAAACACGCCGGCAGGCCGGCGGATTATAGGCTTATAGATGTTCATGATATGTGTACACTTATCACGAAAGGTAGCCTGGTAAGGACTACCTTGAGTTTGCCTCGCGAAGCAAAGGGACTGGCTTGAGAGCCTGCTCGGAACTAAAGATTGGTAGATCAATGTCTAACACCCCCACCGCCCCCTCTCATGTGATGATTCATTGATAAATCAATTGTTTTGCATCCCCTCCCCTCCCCTCCCCTCCCCTCCACTCCCCTCCCCTCCCCTCCCCTCCCCATCCCCTCCCCTCGCCAGCGCTACTAGCATTCTGGACACACCGTCACACCATAAGGTGAATAAGGTGAAGTCATGCGCGTAGCAGTCACAGCAGTACGACGCTGGCCATGAGGTTGCGCAATACAGCACGAACCCTGCACAATGAGGTTGCGCTATGCAGCTTCGATGCTGCGCGTGCGCGCCCGGCAGCCTGACATAGCGCGTACTGCGTTCACAGACCATATTGCTCGACACCAACGAGCATCGATGCAACACAGCCTCTCTGCAAAGCCCTGTGGAGAAACCTCTCGCTTCGCGGAGCACCGTTCGACTCAGCCTTATACCTTCGCGTGGCGACATCTTACCGCGTCGTGGAGCACCACTACACAGCTATTTACTTTTATGCACCCTTCCCATCAGCCACCCACCATAGCGTGACGTCCATCCCTGGCAGTGCCGGCGGCTGCGACGCAACGCGTGCAGGCCTGTAATCCTGACACAGCGCGTGTAGCTGTGGGACCATCGAGCGTTTACGCATTGCGACTTTTACGCGCGCCTGTTTTCACACACCTTTACACAAACGAGCGTCGACGCAACGCAGCCTCTCTGCAGAGCCGGGTGGCGCAATCTGATCACAACGGTGTTCCTCTTGAGCCTTCTTGTGCTCTTTGGCTTCGTTGGTTTCATCCATGACTGACCAAGGGGAACGTTCCTGAAACACTGGAGACTGGAGACAGTCCCTCACCAGAAAAGGTCCCGACAGCTACCCGGTCCGTCTCTACCTTTCGTGTTTCCCCGCTCAAGTCTGCACATGGATCTTAGGCCCCCAACTCAGGTTTCCAAGTGTTTGCAATCCGGGCCGCAGTTCTTGTCCACCTTGGCACCTGGGTCTCCTCTACCTCAAAAAAATTGATTGAGTGTGTATCTCTGCATTGCATCCTCTTTGCACAGGCCTACGTGCCGCCTTTGTGCGATGCAGTTGAAGGTGGGATGTGATGCGAACAGGGCGAACTGTCAGACAATGTCAGACATGGCTCAGCAGCACTCGGCAGACAGTGAGATCACCGACCAGGGTTGGATGGGTGCCTGTCACCGACCAGGCTATTGAGTGCTGCAAGAATGTAGGATGGCTAATTCTGTTTTGGGCAGCGGGTTTTTGGAGTTCTGAGCTTGAGCTCTGAGGCTTTCAGAAGCTCTTGGAAGTGAGCCGCTTGAACGATGAAGAGTCGGCGGAAAGCTTGTTGGACATCCTTAGGGCTTTGGAATTTAAGCTGGTTTAACTACCCCAACCTGTCTTCCACTTGTTAAGTCTAAGCCAAACTGGGCCACGCGTCTCGCTTACACGTAGCCGGTTGCAGCGTAGTTGGGTCATGTGGTCGTGTCATTCCATGTCGCTCGTAGTTGCTCATGATCATTGCCTTGCCCAAGGAAACGCCTCCGGAGCAACAGTGGATGAGAACGTCCTGCCAGACTTCGTCAGTGCAAGGATCGAGGACCTTTGTGTGCGGCCCTCAGCGGCCATAGTGAACAAGTCGAGAGAGACATGAGATTCTTCGATCCTATTCCAGCGACATGGGGTTTACAACATGACCTGGCCGTTGCATGGACCGCACGAACGCGCTCGTCTTCCGGACCCAGTCCAACCCCTTCGGGTCCGATGCGCTCGTCAGAACCTTGATGTCTCAGGAGCGCATCACGCAGCTGGTGGATCAAAAGGTCCCTCCCAGCAGGGTCTTGGTCTCTTGCATCCATTCGGTGCGAGATTCCCTCAGGCCGGTGCCAGTGGGACACTGCGGATTGGATGGAGTGTCCCACTTCTTTGGAACATTTGACCTTTGTTTTGAACATGTTCTCTTGAACATTGATCGGGAGGGTTTTCTTGTCTCATGATGGCCCAAAAGTTTCTGAAGACAAATGTTGGCACCTGGTGGCGGCAGCAAGCAGACCTAAAACGAGCATGCCCACAAGTTCTGGTGGAAAGAAACCTCCCCATTGCTACCATGAAGCATGAGCAACATGACCTGTCATGGAAGTCCTGGACCTCTTCGACCGCCCCTGGTAGGCGCCTCCATTCACTGCTGCCTGCATTGCTCACTCGCCTCTTCCGCTCCTTCCTGACCCGTACGGCCCGGGCCGAATGCCTGCCGCGGCGGTTGAACGTGTGTGTGTGGCATCGGCGTGGTTGAGAATGACCGGTTTGGCACATGTGAATGATATATTGATAATCTGAAGCTTGTGTTTTCTGTTTGGAGCTTGAGTTGCACTGGCAGCTGCAGCTGGACAAGTCAGGCATAGAAACGCATTGGGCATGCACTTTCCAGCCTTTGATCTTCCATGAGGCCATGGATGCCATGCGCTCCCTGTTTGCGACCGCCTGTTCCCAGATGACCTCGGAGCTTTGCAAACTGTCGGCTTACCCGGTGAGATCCAGCCGAGAGTGGGGAGAGACTTCACAATGATGACGGACCAGTTGACTTCATTGACTATCAGACTATCAGACCTCTCAATCAGGACGTTCTCACGTCCGCTCCCGGATGAGTCACGGCCTTCACCTTCACTGTCCCCCCCGCCCTTCCCCCCTTCCACCTCCGCCACCTCGCGGCACCTGTGTCCGCCGCACGCGCGCGCGTGGCCGGCACCGAGGCACGGGGAGTGCAAGAACCTGGGCGAGTCATCGAGCTCAGGCGGAGAACGGGAGTGAAGATGGATTGGGCGTACGAAGTCGGCGGACCGAAGTGATTCAGTCGGCGAGATGACTGGAGGAGATGATACATACCCTGGACTCCAGATATCTCTAGTGTTTTTCGGGGATGTCATGCTACTATAATAGGATGATATATATATATATATTGAGAGAGAGGAGTTCTGAGCTTCCATGTTTGCTCGGTCGACGAGGTCTTTTCGTGCCCTGAAGTTTTTCCGCCTGACGAACCCGGACGGTAGGCCTCGACGATGTTTTGGAGGAGATCGCCAAGACTGAACAAGCCTTGATCATGCGGCTGGGAAGCATGTTCATCCGAGCTCCATTGAAAGCAGACCACACTCCTGACCACATATGATGTGACCCTTCTCATTGGTCGTCCGTGCGTCCATGTTTCCGTCTGTCCATGGTGCGTCGAGGAATGGCTTTACAGCTCTCACTGAATGCCAACCATTGCAGAGCCTGCTGGGGCCGGACAAGGTCTGGTCTGGGCTGCTGCGACAGCGGAGCGGGGAAACACGGTGCGTCGAGGTCGAATGGATCGGCTCCTTTTCCGGTCTCCCAAGCAAGCTCTGGACCTACCACTAATTTGCCACCAATCCTGCCACTGTGTTGTTGAACTGTGGGCTTTTCACTTTCTTGTTTGAGCCTTGGCCTCCGCAAGCCATTTCGTTGGCCCGGAACTTGCGGGGCGCACAGCATGCTGCGCCCCGCTGCAATGCAGCGCCTCACTTTGGCTTTTGCCTTGGTGCAGGCGCGAGCGCTTCGGGCAAGACAAGGTTTTGAAAGGCATTCCTTTTAACTTGTGTCCTAGCCCGGGTAATTCTGGTACACAAATGTACATCATGGACTCGTGTCGTGTACACCCGCAAGATTTGGCTCAAGATTTAAGATCAAGGCTGAAAGTGAGCATTTCGTCCTTCAGACTTTCAGACCTTCGCAGAGCTGGATGACCGAAGCCGACCCGTCACCGCCGCTGGCGCCGCTGTATCAGGATAAGTTTGTGGACATTTACCAGGATCATCTGAACATCAAGTGCTTTTATTTCCCCTTTGGCTGGGAGAGGAGGATCGCCATTGGCCCTGGTGCCGGTGTGAGTTTCACCACGGACCGAGAGCTGGGCTTTCGATGGAGGGACCGGAAAGCCTGGGGAATGGCGCTGAACAACGTCTGGTGGGCTAGGGACTGGGTGCGGGATCCCGTGCTGAATCTGGGTGGGCCACCCCGGCACCTGGGTGTGGTGCTCAAGGTGGGAGCTGAGCCGTTTCGAAAGGGCTTCAGTGTCGAAGATGAAGCAGCGGCTTTGAGAGCTCTTGAATCTGTTTTGCCCAGGACGGGCCAGACTGAGAGGACAGAGATGACAGAGCAACCTCAGCCGCCCTCCAGCAACGCTCAGTCATCTACAATGTGTAAATGACCGAGAGTATGGTTGGACCCTGTCTCCATGGGGCTGACAGTGGGGCTGACCTTCTGCTCTTGACGGCCTTTGTTGATTCGCACTTTTCACTTTTGCTTTTGCCACATATGCTTGAGTTCATCCTTATCCGACTTTGATGCAATACTTTTGTACAGTATCCCGCTGCCAGGATGGATAAACATATCTCACTGTTTGTGCTGTCCATGTTTGGAATGTGGGTTGCTTTTGGCCCTCCATTGTACGGTACCGTCACATGCATGCCATTTGGCTGCAGTGTTTGTCCAATAGGTTCATATGTCATATAGTTGCTATGACTGGTTGCCAGGCTCTGACAAGGCATGAACATTCCATGTAGACTCAATTGAGCATCTTCGATGATGCTTGGGGGCCATTCTTCTTCCCACGGAGGCTGTGGCGGGAAGAAGCTGCAGCTGCGACTGCTGTGAGACTTCCGTGGCTCGAGAGGAGATTGGGGAACAGGTCTGGCAGAGTTGGGTGTTGCAATTCCTTGAGTTCCTTTGTTATTTTTTTGCTTTGGCTGGGAGTATATCGGACTATCAAAGACAGTGAAATGGGTCCTTGATTCTTTTAAAACATGTTCTTTTTTTGGAAGTTGCTTTCGTCCTTGCAGTTGGAATAGCCTTAGTTTAGAGTTCTGAAGGACACGGGCACGGATATCATTGATCGAAGAATAGGTACTCTTAAACTGGTGCCCTGTTTCGACGGTGATTTATTTGGGTTCTTTCTTTGGCAGAACTCCATTCCCAGAAGCTCATCCCCGACCAGGAGGCGGCCCTGCAGTGCAGCCTGGCTCAGGGTGCCCCGACGGCGCCCAGGCAGGATCCTTCAACGTGAGTCTTCCACAGTGTGCTACCAAAACGGCCTGAGAAGTTGGTTTCATTCTCTTGTGGGGTGGTCAGTTGTAAACGGCACATCTGGCGCGTGGCCCGGGGTGAGAGGAGTCAAGTTCCTGAGTTAGGAAGTTACTTTTTCACATTCGCGGCCTAGGGAGTTACTAGGCCTGTTGTTTCAACGGATCTCAAGGGTCCGCGCTGTTTGGCTCCCCAAATTCCTAAACAATCACCTTGCTAAAAATGGAGATCATTTCAAGCTGACGCACTCCTTCTCTTCCTCCCAATCCCTTCTGAGCACTGAGCGCTTGGTCACGCTTGGTCAGGTGCGAGAGCTTGTGTGCCAAGAGTGCAGAGGATCACGTGTTGGAACCTTTTCTTCACGACCGGCGGTGCCGTTTTTCCTCCCCTTGCGCGCCAAATGGTGTGGATCGCCGCACCGACCAAAAAACGGGGGCCAAACAACGGAGCAATAAATCATAATAAATCTGCAGTCTACAGTGTACAGTATCACATTCTTTGATGAGTCTTATGTATCTATTATTGGATTTATGAAGATTGATTTATCTTATGGGCGTATCTTTGAAGCAACAAACCAGACAATCTATCTTTAGCTTATGGCTTCCGATTTCTTCCATCCCTCTGGGAACGCATGGTTTGCGATACACGCGTGCTTCATGATGGTTTCGGCCGTTATCCTGCTCAGCGCCAAGGAAGCCGCCAGCCTTTTAGACACCGAGCGCTTCTGCTTTGCGGAGTGTGTGCCAGCCAGCGAGGAGTCCATCTCGTGGTCTCCAAGCATTCTGTTTTGATGAAAGACGCGGTGGATGGATGTGACCTTCATCCAGGTGACCAACATATCCAGGTGGATGGATGTGACATGGTGGATGTTTTGATTTAGGCCTTTCCAACATATTTGGTGCCTGATGACCTTCATCCAGGTCTTTTCTTTGCAAATCGTCGACGGTGCCACGCTGCCGTTGGGCCGTTGAAGCGTTGTGTTTGCACCCTGGAAACGACCCAAGTGTTTTTGGACTCGTCCATTGAGACCAGGAGACATGGATGGATTCCAACATTAATTGGCGGCTAGCAGGGTGGCGACAGACCAAGAGAGGGGCAGCTCTGGTGGTTGCCTCCAACAGTAGCTCAAGAAACATAGTGCAGTGCACCATGTGTGAACTATTGTGGACTTACCTTACTTCTCCCTTCCTTGAAAACCCCTCCTGTTGTTTTGGAGATCCCCGAGTCCCCGAGTTCGGTTCAGCACAGAAACGGAAACACCTGGGACACCCCCCCACACCGGACAACTCACACGGCTGGAGCGGAACCACAGGACGCCACCGCTGGGGCGCCTTGCTACCCTTTGGCCGCCGGTGCGCCGGGCCCCGGACGCCGTGCGCTCCGGGCCCATCGGCTTCCACGACCCGAGCGGCGCGCCGTCGTGGCACCGGCGAAAGTGTCGTTGGCCCGAGCAGGACGGATGTCGAGGGAGCGGTTGGAGGGAGCGGTTGGCCGTGTTGAAGCAGCACTGTTGGCCCGTGTTGAAGGAGCTGCTGACAGCTCCCCCACCGACAAGTTGCTGGAGGATGCCCAGAAGCAAGCAGCCAAGGCCAAGGATGCTGCCGAGGCTGTTCCTCGTCTCAGAAAGGGTCCATCAGGACATCCTGCACCACCGAGGTGCGTTGACATATTCTGTTCTATCCAATTCGTATTTATCGATTTATATCGATTTTATCGTGAATCCACTGCATACCCAAGAGCAAAAGCAGGGCCCAGAGATCTTCAGAAGAGGATAGAACTTGGCAGCCTGGGGCGAGGTGCAGGTCTTCAAAGACAGGTCTGTATGGGAAGTGAACTGAGGCTGGGATGGCATGCATGCCATGACCAGATTCAATTCGATGTGGCGATTCTGTTCACCCGAAGCGTTCGGTCCATCAGCTTCAGTGGTTTGGGTCAGTTGGAACATGCCGTTGGCAAGATGCCAGCGCCTTCACCCATCCTTGAAGGTATCTTCACCCATCCTCCAGTTCATAGAATCTGACGATTCATCGCCCTCCAGTTAGTGCAATGAGCACTTTGCTATAAGCAACGTGCTAGCCATGTTTCATCTACAGCAGCAAGCACGAAGATGGAGGACTTGGCTGTTGTAACCCTGCACCACTAAACCCTCCCCCCAAAAAAGGAGCAAATACGTTTTTTTTTTGGTCTCTCTCTCTCTCTCTCTGCGCTGGTGCTTTCGCCTTCCCTCCAGCGGCACCTCGCCATGCCCAGGTGCAGCGTGCCAGCTACGGCGGCGTGGCCACCGTGTCGGAGGCCGCGCGCGCGGAGGACGATGCCCGGCGGGCTGCGGGCTTCGCCATGGGCGTGGAGGGCCAGGTGGGACGCAGTCGGCATGGGTTGGAGTGTTTCATTGGAGACAGCGATGGGTTTAGGAAGAATAGGTGCTTTCACCTATATAATCTTGACTCACCTATCTTTTTGGGACCGGGTGGGTGTCCCTGCCTCGATTTGCCTCCTGCGGATCTTCTGGGGCTCCAGGTGGCTCAAATGCTGGCACAGGCGAAGCACCAGGCCCATGACGAGGCCAGGTGCAGAGCGTTGGCGTTGCAGCTGCAGCTCCGCGGGTCCTAGACACCTAGACATCCCTAGACTCATAGAGTCGAGGCGGCGTGTTGATTTGGACCACATGACCATGATTGCTCCATCACGTTGGGCCAGATTTGGACCATCAAACAGTGGTCATTTTCCCTGGCAAGCTAGCCAGGCAGCCAGGTAGCCAGGGCTGTAGTGAGTTGAACTTCCAGATTCACCTGTGCCTTAAGTTGTTTTTTCGAGGATTCTTGTCAAAGTGGGTGAAAGGCAAGGCCATGGCCATTGATATTTGGACCCAGAACCTGGAGGGAGGAAGCATAGAAGAGGCAGAGGGAGAGGTGGGGGGTCTGGTCCGAGCAACAGTCTCTCCATGCAGATCCCGCCACAGGCTATTGCAACAATGCAGGAGGTGATGCCAGTGGTCCAGTTTCTCAGCACAAGAGGACTTGAGAAATGCAAGCCTTCTGTCGACCACTTGAGAACCTGCCGACAGAGTAAGGTCACACCATGCAACGCCCACCTTTCGGAGCTTGATCGGAGCTTGAGAATTGAGACCATCTCAGGCAAGCAGCTCGCGATGCAGCGAAGAAGGAGGCGACCACTGGGCCTTTCTCCAAGTTGGAGAAATCGCAACAGGAGCAAGTCAAGGCATGGGCAACTCCTTGATGAAGGTCATTGCCCAAGTCCAGTCATTGCTGTTGTTCACTTCCATGTTTCTTGCCTCGGCCCGTGCCCTCATGACCTGGATTCCTGAGAGAAATCACTCCACCTCGCTTTCGGGAGGCGACCGCCGCAGCGGCCTCCGCGGGCGTTGGATGGGCAGAGGCCATGGCAGGGGCCACGCGCGTGCGGGACGCCTACAGCCGCAGGAGTCAAGACTTCGCGCAGGCGGATGGGCTGATGGCAGGGGACTTGGGTGGCGCAGATGGGGAGGGATGGTATTATTTTTTTGGTTTTCTTCAACATCTTCAACCATGGTGAAGATTGGAGGATAGGATGGAGTGGGGTGGCCCGTTCTTCGGCGGAAGACATCCACATAGAAGACATCCAGAACCACCTGTTTGCCCGGGGTGGCATAGGGCTGCGGAGGCTTTTGAGAGGTGAAGAGGTTGACAGGCTCGACCATTAGGTTCCGCCACATATATTTTTTTGATGGATTGAGAGTATATAGATGGCACAATCCCACCAAGGAGGTTTATATGGATCCTGGGGTTCATGCCATCTAGTCTGAAACCACTGTAAGTGCTTTGTGCATGTCATGATTGAAGGTGAATGCCTTAGATGGGAGTGGCAGCTCGATATCTGGGGCTTTGGTGGCCATGGACTTGTTCAGGTACAGCTGTAGTATTAAATTCTAAGTTACTACTAGCGTCCTTGTTCCTAGTAGCGATGCCCTTTGCTCCTAGTAGCGTCCTTGTTCCTAGTAGTAAGGCCAGGAGCCCCTAGTAGCGTCCTTGTTCCTAGTATGCCACATTCATACCGAGCAGTGGAACTTTGGCTCGTTTCCCACTGGTTCACTTTTGTCGAAAAACGGCCAAACCCATCATCGAGCCATTTCGTAGACTCCAGCGTGGATTCCATGCTCCTCGGGCAGAAATTCGATAATTAGATAAATACACTCAAGAACCACTTGCATCTCCCAACAACTCAAGATGATAGTCACTATTCTGTAGATTCCAGCCTATCCAACTCTCATATAGATAGATAGATAGATAGATAGATAGATAGATTCCCACAAAGACTTTCACCATCCCAGATTTTCCTTAGCTTCTCCTCAGATTTGCTGCAGGGTCTCGGTGGGTTCGTCTCCTCTACCAGCTTTCCACTTCAGTCGCCTGTGGGCAGGCGGCCGCCGCCTCTGAGCAGTCGGCTCAGAGCTTGGCCATGGAGGCCAAGGAGTGGCGGCAGCTGAGCGGTGCCGACCCCACGAAGCGCGCGAAGGTGCAGCGGAAGGCCATGCGATTGCAGGAGGAGGCCAGGTGTGGCAGAATGATGCAAAATGGTTGAGATAGAGACAGGGAGAGAGTTAGGTGGCCTTAGATGAATTTGGGTGTTGAAAATTCCAATGCCTCGTGCCACGAGGCCAACGAGGCCTTGACAGCAGCCCGGGAGGAGGATCAGACACTTGGCACCGATGAGGATTTGGGGCATGAAGTGAATCGAAGGCGCATACTACTCACTAAGGATAAAAGATATACATCCATCCCTCCTCCACCCCCCAAAAAGCCTAGAGCAAGATACAGACAGACGAAAGCACTGATTTAGGTGAGGGGTCTCCACTCTTCAGATTCGTTTTTAACTTGAACCGGGGGTAAACTGTTGTTTGTCACATCCCTGACGCCAATGCAAGAGATGCCTCAAAGCCAAGCTTGTGTACGCCAGGAAAGCCCAGAAGTACCTCAGCATCGCAAAGTCTATTGATGACTCCTTGCCAGCCTATTCCCAACAGGCAGAGCAAGGTGCCTATCATGCCATGTCAATGGTGGCACCTGATGTCCCAGCACCCTTGCCGCCCCTGGTCTTTGTGCAGAAGAAGAAGTGAGTGCGGGGAAGAGGAATAATTGAATGCCACAGGGAAAATGTGAAGGCGCTCGGAATTGAGTGTTTGTGGTGCTACAGTAAATTGTATGCATTCACGGGACGAACCGGCATGCTGATCTGAGTGGGATTTCTCCCCCAGATAAAAAAAGTAAGGGAAGCGCATGGTTTGGCAGATATTTCTTTCTCCCAAATCTTGGCTCTCTGGTGCACTCCGACTTTCTAACACCAAAGGGGAACGCACGTGGGAGGATCATCCGTTGCCGCCGGCAGTTTGGACATATAATATCGTATAATATAATATATAACTAATAACAATAGTATTTTTTGCCTGCTCCACCACTTGACATTGCTGTCGAGATGGTTTCAGCCACAAACTGAAATGTGTGGTGCCAGGTGGCGAACCAGCAGCTGCTACGAGGTTTGCAAGCGCAGCCTGGGGAGCCCAGCAACCACGGATTCACACATGTCTATACGCAGGAAAGTGCTTGAACTTAGTGACTGCATGCCTCCTCGGTGCGTGTGGACTTTTGCTCACCTCCTCTTGCGTGGATGGCATGCTGCCGATGGCTTCGAATGATGGGTGTTTGTGTGTGGGCTGCAGCCGGTCTGCAGCCGGGTAAAGAAGACCTTCCAGACCAATGCAACCAACACATGGATCCGTGGTGATTCGAACTTTCCCGAGGCGCTCAGTTTGGAGCAGTTTGGAGGGGTCGTGTTCATCCGGTTCTCAGTGCCAAAGCTCAAGTAGCAAACCAAGCAGTAGCCGTGTAGTATCATGTAGTGTTTGTCATAGTGGATGCCCTGGAAAAGATATGTGAGGACCTAAGTCGGCCCTCTCAACCTATATATATATATACACACACAATGGGTTGACGTCTTTCGACCGACAAAGGCTGGGCGCCTTCTTTAGCAGCTTTGTGGAGCTTTGTCGTGCCTATGCCGCGAGCTCAGGGTTGACATCTGGAAAACGGCGACCGTGGGATGCGCGGGGGGGAAGAAGCCTGAAAGATAGAGAGTGCAGGCCTTGGGGTGATGGGGTGGGTCACCGCAAGTGGGACATGCCATGTTGGCCGGCTCCCAGAATCTGTCCCGAATCAGATCAGAGCTCCAATTTTTTTCGGTACTCCTGACGCCATGCGTCATGTATTTACAAGCCCCAACACCGCGGCCACACTGCAACCCCGGTCGCGCAGTTTTTGACCGTAGCTGTTTTGCATCCAAGCCTTGCATTCTGCTCCTGACGCACTCCCGTTCGCCATGGCATCTCAGGCAAGAGCATGGGGGGAATCCCATGGTTCGGCTCTCGCCCGGCACCGCACGACAGACCCTGTGGACTGCGGACGGAACCTGGGCCACTGGCTTCGCCCCAGCAGTTGAACTAGACTCGCACCTGCTCTCGGTCGGAAAACATCTACCGGAAAAAAAGGCCTCCTCTCAATTTCATATTCCCCTGACTCTTCATGCCTCCCTGGGACTCGTGCGAACGACACACCCTGGCGACCTGGCAGCATGGTGCTTTGCTTCCGCCATGCGAAGCGCTCGAGCGACAGCTCGCGATGCGCTCCGCGCTCGCGCTCCGCCGTCGCGAGCGATGCAGGGAGCCACCTTGCAGAACTACAACAACGAGCTGGTGAAGTCCATTGAGGCTGATCTTGGGTCCAGTATCGTGACAGACCAGTGCCCACTGGCGGACCCACGGCCCGGACCCCCTGGTTGGGGAAACCGACATGTGACACAACTTTTGGATACTCTTGGGAAGTTTGTCAAAGTCTAAAGCCATGAAAAGCAAGTGAAAGGGATTTGGGGCAAGTTTCCACCTTGGCCAGGCCCGGTTCCCTTGCAAAGCTGACAGAACCTTAACAAAGATGCTCATAGACCTGTCTTGAACATGATCAACAGGCGATCTACTTGTAGTCCATCGTAGTTTCAAACAACTTGTTTGAACCTTCCTGGGCTTTCGCCCCAACCGCCGCGCCGATCCAGGACCTGAGGGAGAAGCGAGAGGAGCTGAACCGCCAGATCCTGAAGGAGGAGGAAGACAAGGCAAAGATTCAGAAGGAGCACGAAGTCTGGGAACTACTACTGTCAGTGGGGCAACCGAGCCCACGGTTGTGGGTTGGGTTTCACCGGGAATCAACGGAGCCGCAGGTTTGATCAGGTTTGTCCTTGTGTCCTTGTGGCCATGATGTGGTCAAATCTTGGAAGAAGGATGCGATACAGGATGCAACACGCATGGATCCATTAGATGCCACACACACAAATATATGTATATATATATATATAATCTATTAAAGGGACTTGGCCAATACCATGCAATACCTCGTAGCTCTCGTTGGCCACAAAACATAGACCTTCAAGCTGACCCTCCTAACCTCAGCGGCCGCAGGAGCTGTCCATTCTGACGGACCGCCTGCAAAAGGTCAATGAGAGCTTGGTGCGCAAGACCCAGGCGCGGGGTCGGCCTGGGGTCGGCGTGTTGGGTCAGAAGTGGAGGGGGGATGGTGAGGGGGAGAGGTGGGGACTGCGAGGGGCCATGAAAGACGTTGGGCTGAGGCATGTGAATGAATTCGAGCAGACCTACATGACTTCACAAGGAAGAAAGTGTATTAAGTGTAGTAGAACAGATTGAGGGAACCGCCCGACTGGCTTGGCAACCACCACAGTGCACAGGGCTTTCTCGCTTTTCCACGGCGGTGTGGACAGAGATCCTGGACGGACCGAGGAACTCGCGCGGACAGCGCGCGCCGCGCCGCGTGTGCGTCCTCTGCAGGCCCGTAATGAGTATGACAAGACCATCCAAGAGACCGAGGTGCTGATGTTTTGGACACGTTTTTTGCATGTTTTTGCTATGTTCGACACTCTGTTGACTGGGTGTGTTTTCTATCTTTGCTGCAGGACATCTTCAAACAACCTCCCAACTGCTTGAGTCTTTGAAGAAATGTTTGGAGCGTTGAAGAGAGTGCCATACGCCTGGAGGCTGCCTACATGAAGATCTTGGAATCTTCTCAGACCTTGCTGCATGTCCTCAAGCGTGAGACCGTGCCTTGGAGAGAGATGCCCCACAGGTGGCATGGGTACATACTCGACACAGGAGAGAAAGCTTTCAAGATGAGCTTTGTGACAGACTAGGGGCTTTGCAGTTTAAGAGCTGTCTTTTTTTTTTCTCATGTCGGAAGGCACCGCATGTGGCACAGAGATGCCTTCCCCGGTTCCATCGAATCTCCACCTTCATTCAGGTGAACTTGACCAAGAACAAGCAGTCATCGGACCCTCGGCATCAAAAAGACCGGGTTTTTCCGAGGCCTCCAAGGCCGGTGGGACTCCAGGCCTCCAAATTGGACGTCATAGCATGTTGACTTGGCAGACTCCAGAATCGAAGCTTGACATGTTGGGCTTCCTGACTGGAACATGAACAACATGAACGCGTGAGTAACCATCTTGGCTGGCGCCTGACTTCAGGGGTCATTGGCCAAGGACTGACGCATCGGCCTCGAGAGGGACCACGGCCTGAATTTGCAGCACCTCCATGAAGGATTTGCTGCTGACCTGCCCTGAACGCCTCCAGTAACCTCAATGATCAATGCTATTCAATGATCACTGAAGTAATTGCCTCATTCAATGGTTGTGCTTTCACGTTTCTTCCAATGTCCGATTCCTGGAAGCGAAGGGTTTCACAACTTCCGGGCGTATGGCCTGTCCTGGGAAGGCATTGCGATGAATATGAGGAGACTTGATTCAACACTCATTTTCATCTATGAAGCTCACTTGTCGCTTGCTTTTTGTAGGTCCTTGTAGTTCCAACTTCCTTTAAAGTCGTCAACTGTGGAGCCCCCCCAGGTTGGCTTTAGCCAGCTGTGTCGTGAAGCCATGATACAGCTGGGAGCTAGCTAGAAGAAGCGGGCCCGCCCGGGTGCGAAATGTACCCGGACTTTGTATGCGGTGACTGTTCCAAGGACTGCATGTACCAAAACATGAGCGGCCAAGTGGGTATGACCTCGGGCTATGGTCATGGTCTCTCAAGCTGGCATTCTGAACGTCCTTGGCTTTGAAAGGAAAGGGGCTTCACGCAATTCATGGACTTCATGTGAAGGTCACATGAGACATGTTGAGCATTGCCAGTGGGGCCACGTCGCGGGCCAATGTACCTCATGTAGGCCGCTTTCGTTGTGGACCTCTCGGGACTCGCCGAGTCGAGCGAGTCACCCAGGCTGGTGAGACGGTCCCCAGCAAGGAGGTGGCCGTGGCTCGCCTCATTTGGCGGTGGGGAGGCGGTGGGGGGCCATGGGGCGACTTGGCACGGTACCAGCGCCCATTCACTGGTTGGGAGTGGGAGTTGGAGGTGTTTTTCCACCAAGCTTGTCGGCAAGGTGTGGGGTGGCCTTCCTATTCCGTGGGTTCAGAAAGCTGGACTCCCCAAGGAACCAGCTGATGGCTGTAGAGGAGACACATGCTTATGATCACATCTCGCTCGAGGAGCTGGACTGGTGTGGTGTCTTCGCACTCGCCCTGGTCCGTGTGGGGCGACACTTGGAGGTCAAGGCCATCAACAAGGCGGGTCCGCCGTGGTCGACGGAGATGGTCGACTCAGCGGGGGTCGGTCTGTAGAAGAGGAGGCGGTCGGATGCCGAATGGAGCCATGTGTCAGTCCTTGAGGTTTGTTCCATGGTTCTTATATTACACAATTCAGGGGTAGATGATACGGCTTGCCATTGGAGCGCAGTTCACCCACAGGCCCTCACACTCCCTCCAACAAACCTGCACGTGGATGGCGTGCGCCCCTCAAAAAGAACAGACCCCTAAACTCGTCTGGCCAGAACAAGAGGTGCTTTTCCACCCCACGGCCGGCGGTTGGAGATAGGCTTTCGGGCTCTTGATTTCTTTTACACCCCCAACTTGCTTGGCCGCTTGGAGCGGCCGCCGCTGTCGCCAGGTTTGGGGCGTGGCCAAGGACCTCTTCGAAGGGGAGACGGCCAGCTCCGAGCTGCAGCCCAACCCGACGGTGCCCTGGTGGGTGGTGGAAGAGGGGATGTGGGATCGAGTTGGATCAGGGTTCCCCTAAGGGGGCCCAGGCCCATGCTATGGTCTTAGCCTATATATATCTCTCTGTGTGTGTGTACACACACACATATATATATATATATTGAATGTGTTTTGGGAAGCTGGGTTGCTTGGTCTAAAGAGGTTCGACTTCTGCCCAAGACAAACCTGTGTTTTGGGAAGCTGGGTTGCTTGGTCTAAAGAGGTTCGACTTCTGCCCAAGACAAACCCGTGACTTCCCTGAAGCAACGCAAAAACCTACAACTAAAGACAATGCGGCATCGGAATTCCTTTGGTGTTCTAGTGTTTGGTGTGCCTAACAGATCTGATTTGCCTGCTCGTTTGTGGGGTAAACACGTTGAAGCCTGCCACGTTTCTGAGGTGTTGAAGGCTACGCGCCATGCCTCGCAGCTGGTGATCACTCACTATGCGACTCGGTGAGGGAACAAAAGCACAGGGGCCACAGGATTCATTTGGGTGTGAGAGGGGAAACAGCTTGTAACTTGCTTGGGAAGGCAATGGCGGGATAGAGCCGGCTCAGTAGACAACTCTACTACAATCAGAGGTTTGCAAGAAAAGACAATGAGTGACAACTCTACTACAATCAGAGGTTTGCAAAAAAGGCAATGAGTGACAACTCTACTACAACTACAATCAGAGGTTTTCAAAAGAAGATGAGTCAGAATCAGAATCTGAGGGTTTCAATCAAATCCAATTCTTTTCTTTGCATGGCGCAGTTGGGGTGCAGCTCATGAAGATACCCCACGGCTTCGACTCGAGGCGACGATGAGCGGGCAGCGCTTGGCGCACTTCTTCCGGAACTCCGTGCAGAGCCGGAACTGGATGACGGCGCGGTGTGGGCGTGGTGGGGTCTTGGCTCGGAGAAAAGGTTGGGGAGGCCCAAAAACTAAGGCCAAAAGGGGCAGTGCGAAGGGTACATGTTGATGCTAACCTCACTGTCTTTTTGGACTCTGTCGATTCAACCACTTGGGACCGGTCCTCAGTCGGTGCACTTTCCAGGTGCGCGAGGCGCAAGAGCCGCGAAAGGTGGTGGAGATGGTGCTACGGGAGGCGGCCGTGGGCGGGCTGGGCGCTTTCGGTGGTGTCGTGGGTCCAGTGGTGATCACGAACGGTTGCTGAAGAGCCTGCTGGGAAGTCGTGATCGTGCAATGATGTGCAATGAATCACAGGCTCTTCATCCCAACTCGTGGAACACCATGTTTTTGCATCTCATCTCATCCAAATCCTTTTGATGCGTCCGGAGACCTCCGTCCGCTCGGCGTCCACCTGGTAGCTACAGATCATCGTCCACCCCCTCCTCTCTCAAACGGTGGAAGAGCGGAGGGGAGCCTAGATCTAGACTCTAGACCTCCAAAATCCACGTTTCCGGCTCAATGTCACCAGCTTCGAGGTGTGTGTCGTCCGGAACACCAGGTCGTTTGATCACAAAACCAGGTCAGCACATGTCAGCACTTGACTTCACCCCTCAGAGCCTAGGGCCTAGAATCCACCAGTGGCATCCAGTGGCGGGAACCGCAATGTATATATTAGATAAATAAAGCATAAAACATAATATATATTTTTTTGGGGGGGTATATGGGGCATTTTTGGAGTAGGTTCCTTCATTCCTTGGTGCCGGAAAAGCTGGTTGAGAAGAGCATAGAACGGCTGCAGACCTTGCACTCCAATAGCACACAATAGCACAGACCAAGTTCTTCTATCTATCCAAGAGAAGAGCTGGAGTACTGTAGTCATTTTAAGCTTCTACTCTCCCTCATGGAGCCATGGAAGAGGCACAGTTTGGCCCCCTATATGTTGGGCCAGTCTCGTTTCCACTCAAAGTCCGTCAATCATTAACACATTTTTTCTATAGAACTTGGCCAGTCCCGTCATCACCAATTACGAACCATCATCATCATCATCATCATCACGAAAGCTAGCATGCTAGCTGAGTTCTTCTTTGCTTTAGCAATGTTGTGGTGGGAGGGGCTGCGTGCCTTAAAGATTGATATATCAAGCTAACCCCCCCCCCCCCGCGGTTCAACTCCCAGCTGCGCCGCTTCCCTTATTGGTGCATACCACCATTCCACTGAATGAATTGCGTGATAGCTCTGCTGGTGTTCAGACAGCGGCAAGGTGTGCATATGTTTGTGCAATTGTTTGCATCTACAATCCTTGGTCAAGGCATGTCCTACGGTGAGCACGCTCCATTTCACCTCCATGCTACGTCGTTCCTTCAGCCTCCGTCCAGGGTTGGCGTCGTTTTGCTGGTTCGAGTGGCTCATTCAATGCAGAAGTTAACAAACTGATAGGTATAATGATAATGAGTTGCGTGTATATTTGAGATCATTTGAGGTAGTTCATGCTTTGCTACTTGTTGCGGCTTGGTGCTGCTGCTGCTGTTGCTGACGACGCCGCTGCTGCTGCTGCTTGCTGCTTGCTGCTTGCTGCCGGTGGTGCTGCTGCTGCTGCTGCGGCTTGGTGCTGCGCTGCTGCTGCGTGGTGCTGCTGGCTGGCTGCTTGGCGGTTGCTTCTGGCTGCTGGCTGCAGGCGGCTGCTTCTGCTGCTGCTGCTGCTGACTGCTGCTTGCTGCATAGGACTTGTACTTCACCCTTACAAGTTGTTTACCCTATTTCATAAGCGGGTGGTAAATTTACTCCCAAGGCTTGCTATAACCATACACAGGCTATTTCCTCAAGACACTCTATGCCTGATACTTTTTTACATCCTTTTTACCAGTGCTTATCCTACACTACGGACGCCCTAGTGTATGCACAGTCCTTGTGATGCTTACCCCTCGTTCCGGCTCAAGGCATACATAAGCGGGGGGTAAATTTACCCCCCAGATTTGCCATAACCATAAGCCGGCTATTTCCTCAAGACACTCTGCTCCTTATACCTTTTACCAGTGCTTATGACGCCCTAGTGTTTGCACAGTCCTTGTGATGCCAGAAATGCTTACTCCTCTTGCCGGCACAAGGCATACATAAGCGGGTGGTAAATTTACCCCCCAGATTTGCGATAACCATAAGCTGGCTATTTCCTCAAGACACTCTATTCCATATACCTTTTACCTGTGCTTCTCCTACACTACGGACGCCCTAGTGTATGTACAGTCCGTATGATGTCAGAAATGCTTACCCCTCAAGGCATACAAAAGCGGAGGGTAAATTTACCCCCCAGATTTGCCGATCACGCATCTTCGTGCCTGCCAACGAGTGCACCCGGGTTGTTCCAATGTACCCTTCCCAGTCCCAGTCAGCGATGTCACATTTACATTCTTTAGCGCAAAGTATGTACATAGCAACCTTCCTCCCAGAACATGTACTCACTACATGCTTTGCCGACTATGTGACTAGTACATCCGGTGCGATTCGGCTAGCTTTCGACCTCTTCCCCCTGGCCTCAAGTCATCATCATCATCATCATCACCCACTCTTGGATCCGGTGACAAGGTCCGTGCCTTTGACACGCAGCTGGCGAAGCTGCTGGGGGACCCTCGCAAGCCCAAGACAGGTGCGCCCGTGAGTGTTTGGCCGGGCTGGGCTCAGAACCAGGTTAGCAACTATTCTCTTTATCAGGGCCCACCAGACACTCGGTGTCCAAGTAGTCACAACATGTCATAACTTGTTTTTCTCCTGGTTTTAGTGTGCTATGTTGACTTGGGGAGCAAGATGGAACACGAAGAATGACGAGTATATATCCATGTATCTATCTATTGTTTCTAGCTATATGTGTATATATATATATACATATTATGTAATTATATATATTTATAAATATATTTGGGTTGAAGTTACTTGCCTACTTGCCTATGCTTGTCTGGTGCCAGATAGTGATGGCTCGACCCGGCTTTGGGCTTGCTGCCAGGCGTTGACCGGAGGAACACCAAGCGCTTCAAGACCCTTGCCTAGATGTGGGGTGAGCAAATCAGGAAATCAGGACCTGCCACAAGACTTGCAGTACGGTGTCAGGAGAGCAAGCTTGAAGTTATTCACAACTCTCGTGTCTCCGAAGTCCCCAAGAAAGAATCAGATGAACCAGGAGACCGGGAGGCTTTTGGAACGCCATATGAGTCGGTGCCAGCCATATGAGTCGGTGCCAGCCATAAGGAACTCGATGGAGTTGGAAGTGGAGCGCTTGTGGGCGAAGAAGCTGCAGGTGTGCCAGGGTACTGGAGAACCGGTTGTTTGTGGGATGTTGGTTGCATGTTGAATCTCCAACTGCCATCAAACCAGAAGAATTGCACTCACAGATTTGATCCCAGGATGCTGAGAGGAACCCCCCACCATCACCATTATTACAAGTCACGAGTTCTTTGCATGCACAGACCACCCCTCCTCCATTTCGAGAAACACAGCATGACACCTGTAATTTCATTATGATGTTCTTGTTTTTTTTCAGTTTTCCTCATTCCGGGGTTACTCCTGGACTATATTGGTAGAACCCACATTGCCTTCGGAGTTAACCACCTTTGCCTCCCTGAAATGATGATGCGACTGTCCCCTAACCACTTCTCGACGATGAAGGTTGCACCAGCAGTTCATAAGGCATGTGCATTGCCAACGCAGCGGCGCCTGGAGGCCGAAGCAAATCTGGTCATTTTCCGCAGCTGCTAGCCTCAAACACCCATTAATACCGTCGATCTCTGGGCTGTGTGGCCCGCTCCCGAACAATGACTCAGCTTGTGGGTGAGTTGACTCCAATGAGAAGTCGCTTGGGCTTGAAAGAATGATTCGGGACTTGCGGGACCTGTCTCTTTGACCGCCGAAAGCCAAGTTTGCACTGCGCGAGGGTGAGCGCGCAGCTACGCCCGAACCCCCTAAATGGATGGTCTTGTAAGGGTCACAACCATCCAGCACAAGGGATCACCATCCGTACGCGCCCTATGGTCAAGGGACTGTGTTGGCGCGAGAACAGCCCGCAAATGTGTGTTCCAGTATAAGGGAGTTCCGCCAGTAGAGCTATGATTCTTCAACCTACGCCCACCTGGGAAGACCAGTGAGCTTGCCGCTGCGGCGTTCAAAGCCTCAGTGCCATCGAGGTAGTTCCACTGAGAAGCCGAAGCGCCGCTGCAGGTTCCCCCTCTACGCGCAGGCAGGTCCAAAAAAACCTCAGAGGGTGCCCAGTGCCGAGGATCAACATCGGATGACATCATTGAAACCCAGGTATATAATGTAGACTCTTGATGAAGAACCCTCCATATGAAGAGAATTTTTCAATTCAAATAGGGGGGGTGGTATTGATCAAGAGTCTACATTAAGGGGCTGGTAGCTGCCGGTGGCCGAATGCACACAAAAAAATGATGCCCCAGACTGAAGTCGGGTTTTGCATGCCTCTTCCGGTGGATTTGGGGTGCCCGCATGGCAAAGAACGACCTAACTAGATCATACCCGCAACAAGTGGAGATTCATTATATTGTTATATATATATATATCTATGTTGTGTGTGTGTGTTGGAAAGGTCAGATGTTTTTTCCGTGAGAGGTTGGTGAGTGGGAGACACACAAAACACTTTTGCAACCGAAAGAAGGGGACACGCGTTTTGTGACTGGGCGTGGTGTGTGTGAGACATGTGATCATGAACGGCCGACGGAACCCCGGACACGCCAGGCCCTCCTCCTCCTCCTCCTCATCATCATCATCATCATCATCACCGCTCCCTCCAAATCAAATGTCCTTACTTGTACTCACCTTTACTCCATTTTTCCAGTTCTCATCTCTTTGGTCAATTGATGGTTGCAGTCGATTAGGACCCCAAGACACATCAATTTGGAGGTCTTGCTCGGCATGGTGCTGGGCATTTTATTGGGCTACTTTCTGCCAAATGTCGCCACGAATCCCTGGATTGAGGCGTGGCCTGTGGGGCCCGGCTTGGCCGGGCTGGGACGGCTTGCAACTGCAGATGCTGGAGACATGTTCTCTTGGGCACAAGCTGCTATGAGTAAGTCTTTGGGTTCTTTTGGGGCAGCGATAATTTTAAGTTTGAAGCCGGATTCCTTTGTTGGACACCGCTCCACATTGTTTCGCACCTCCTGCATTGGACCAGAGTGTTGCAGAGGGAGTGACCCTCCACCAAGTGCACGTGCCAACCGCCCCTGCACAAACGCCTTGGAACAGTAGCTGGAGCTTTCAGGCCATGGGCACGCTCTTCGTGAAGCTGGTGTGCCTGGGGCCTTATATACACACTATATATATATATATGTGGAGTCGCTGAGTCGCCCATCATATAAAGCAAACCAGTAAGTAAACAAATGAACAACATCACATATGTATATATATATATATTCAATTGTTTAGTATGTATGCGCATGCATGCGCTCCGTTTCGTCTTGTGGTTGGCCTGGAACTCACCATCGTCCGGGCCCCACGACTGGGAAGCGAGACGTAGAATGTAGAACTCAGAGACGTAGATGCCACCGAAACAAGCTAAACGACCTAAACACACAAATCAGCACAAAACCACACCAATCAGAGAGTTGAACCAGACCACATCAAGGGTTCAAAATGTTCAAACCTGCACGGTATATGTGTCGTTGACGGTGTTTCTCAGGAAGATGATCATTGCGCCCATTATTTTCTGCACCGTGGTCTCGGGCATTGCCCACGTCTCTGATGCGGCCAAAGTCGGTCGAGTGGCCTTGAAGGCGGGTCTACGTGCGGGAGACGTGCTCGTGGACTGACTGGCACGGTGGCTACGGTTCGGGTGGCGAAACTCTTTCTCATTACTGGCAGAGAACCACACAGGAGCTTGATGGTCATTTGTGTTTTGACCTTCTTGTTCTATGGATGCAATTTGTTGGGCATATGCTGGTGTCTGATTGTCAAACATAGGTGCACATTGCACATGCAAGACAAGCGGTGTTGCTCACCATGAAAGAGAACGGACATGGAAGAGCACCGATGGTCACAGGTGATACTCCGTCGTGGTTGAAGAAGCAAAATTTCCCGGCCAAGCAGGCATGCACGAATCAAGAAGCGAACCTGAAGCCAAAACAAAACATGTCGTTACCTTGTCTTCTAGTGAGTGGGTCTGTTTGGGCTTGTGGGTCCTGATCAAAATTGCGTCCCTTAGGTTGCGACACATGACGTCTTTCTTTTCCCACCACGCGGCCATGAGCCCCCCGAGCACCACGAAAAGCTGAGTCAAGCGCCCATTGGTGAGAAGTCACGGTCTTGGCAACATGTGTAACAACGAGCGCGGGAGGTGAGTGGCGGTGGGACCACTGTGTGGTCTTCGCGTCTTTGTAAAGAATCCACGTTTCTTTTTTTTCCCGGATCGTTAGGAAGGCAGGTGTTCGGATGCGACGCTGCAGGCCATCCTCTACTTCGAGGTGATCTCCACCCTTGCACCTTGGTTCCAGGTCGGTTTTCCAAATGACGTTGCTACAAGCTTGATGTGTCCTTCTGCGCCGCCCTCCGCATCCCATACCAATAGAGGGGGGTGTAAGAAACGGAGGCCGGAGGCCGGGGATGAATTGAAATACATGGCCGAAACCCCAATTGAACCTCCCTACGAGGTTTGGCCGTTCGTGTCCTTTGCGCCTCTACACTCTTCACGTCTGGCCATGTCTGGCCATGTCGCTGACCGAGCTGAGGCTTTGTTGATTGGTCTCTTGGTGGCCGAAGTCATTCAGCCGGGCCGCGGGATGAAAGCCGTGCCTCGACCGGGTGGAGCGGGCGGACGTGTGGAGGCGGTGTGGGAGCGGTGTGGGAGTCAGCGAGCGCCAGACCAACGCGTTTCAACATGGTTGGTGAGGTCATGCCTGGCTTGACCAGGTGGTGAGAACTGGTAGGGAACCTGGACATGTGTTCAATGGGGCTCCATTTTGCTTTTTGCGAGGGTGGATCGGGGGAGTTTCGTGTGGTCATGATCCAAGTGCGGTGGGTTTGAGGAGTATTCGCCTTCAAAATCTTCCAGTGTGAGTTGAAACTCAACTTTGGGGTGATTTCTTATACAATCTTACATATACAGTCATTAGTTTCAGAGAAATGAGGAATGTCATGTTTTTGAGGATGACAGACGCGAGCTGACTATACTGCAACATACTGCAACTATATAGTGCCCTTGGGGCAAGATCCCCATCACATACAGCGAAAACAATCGAACATATATACTCCAGAACTACTGTAGCAAAAAGCGCCTTGTCGTGTAAACAAATTCGGTCGGCATATGGGATTCATTATGACTTCTCGGCATGAACGCGTGCTTCACTCAGGCACCCGATGCAGCAGCCGTCGAAAAGTATCAGAGCCTCTCGCTGCACTAGGAGTCACTCTGCACCTGCCCTAAGTGGGTCATTGGCCTGTGAGCCTTTTGCACTGGCAACGGCTGAGGAAACAAGCAGAACATCACACCACGTTGGACTTTGTCATGGGTATTGCTCCTCGGCACGTGCGTTTGTCCCACAATGTCACCTCCACGAGGCAGCGAGAGACCCTAGCCAAGCCAGCTATGGAAGTGACGAGGCCTCCTCGTCTCATCTCAACCTCAGGACATGGATCCATGAATCTCCAGCTCAGGAAGTCTTCAAAAGCTGACAAAAAGGTGATACGGTCGCTTCAAAAGTTCATTCTGACCTGCGCGCCACAACGACTTGCACCACGACGATTCGAGGTCCCTAAGACCGTGGTCAGCGCCTTCGTGGACGGTGAAATCCTTCAGGCCGGGCGGGTCGGGAGCCCTTGAAACGCTGGCGAGCTGCGCCCATTCCATGATTTGGAAGACTGATCCTGCGCCAGAACCATCGATGTTGCTGATGTTCAAGGCCTCAGCTTTTCGGGACCTGTGAGGGTGTGTCCTCCTACAAAGTCACACCCTCCACAGAGATTTGGAACGCCCTTTCCGCCTTTTCCAGTGATGGTATGTCAACTCTATCTGGTCAAGATGTAAAGCCACTGATTGACCTCCAGGTGCTCTTCTTCTCGGTGATCTTCGGATTTGCCTTGATCGGAGCTGAGAAGGTCCTTTGGCCTTGACTTGTTTTTGATTGTTTTTGTCTTGAGGGATATCACAAAGTAGTAGTAGCAGAAGATGGAGACAGGTTTCCTGAAGTGATGCTCTTCCCTTCTCCCGGCAAGACACGAACACCAGAGACCAGAGATTGCAACTGATGGGAAATGACTTGAAGGACCATTTTCCACGTCAGTGTGGGTCAAAATCGGTCCACTCACCATCATCACGGTGGTTTCGTTCTCTTTCACGGACATCAAAACGGGAACCGCGCACCTTTTTTTGAGTGGTTAGTATACCCTCAGGCCCCGAAGAAGTGGTTAGTATACCCAGGCGTCACTGATGACCAGCGTCACTCCGAGTGGAGTCGTCGCGAAGTCGGTCGCGAGGAGTCACCGTTGACCAACCTCGTCTTGCTCGGTCGGTCGGAAGGGTGATGGAAGAGGTGGCCACGGGGTCTCAAGCCCGTCACAGAATCAGCAGTTGAAGTTGGTCATGGAGGGGGGTTTCTGTAACAGCCGACACGCATTCGGCCTTCAAATCCTTTCGCCGTTGAGGGGAGTTGACGCGTCGAATCTGTGGACACCCAGGTAGACATCCTGCACAACTTGATTGATCAAGTGGCCCATGGCATGTTCGCGGTCGTGAAGATCATCATGAAGTGCCATGGTTTGGGCTGGTGCAGTTTGGTCGCCTCATTTCTGTGGAACCAGGCGGTCATCGGTTCCATCCCTATCAACATAGCTTGGGGGTCTACCAATCAATTCATCAGCAGCCAAAGCTTTGGCAGGTGAGCACGTTGGCCAAGCGGCGGCTGTAGTTCAGCCTTCCACTCGGCCTGCCGATCTGCCAAGGTTTGCTCCGTTTGGCGCGTTTGGTGCGATGGCACACACTGTGGGGAAGTATGGCATCAAGACGTTGGGGCCCGGGACTTGTTGTTTTTGGGCTGCGAAGCATCAAAAAGCTTGCGCTTGCTTATGTGTCTTGCTGCGCTACAGTCCTTTTTGCATCAACTCTTGATGGGGGGGGACAGGGGCATGGGCAGATTGATATGCAACTCGGACAGGCTTGAAACATAGAAACGGCTTTCACGGCCGCACACCCCCATGCTGAAGGAGCCTGCTTGGGCTGGTCGCCACCAACTACCTGACCTCGCTCTTCTTCGTCATTTGCGTGTTGGGCGTGGTATGCCTCATTGCGAGATTCAACATCTTCCGATTTCTCTACTACCTCAAGCATGAGCTCCATGGATTGTGGTGGGTGGGTGGAGCCAAAGCCTGTTCCGTATCAGGCTGGGTGCATGGTCCGTAAGCACTGGAACTCACATGGAAGTGGACCCCTGCTTATAGAGGAAGCTGGTCCTCCACGGGGCCATGGTCCTCCACCTTCCGTGCTAGCTCGGAGTTAACGAATGACCTTCTCAAGAAGTGTCCCGACAAAGGGTGGATCTACAATCACAGAGTTTTACACATGTGAGCAGTTGCGACAGGTCTCTTTACTTTACACGCATGCTAAGAACAGCCATATAATAACTTACATTTCTATAGTCGAGGGCCTTTTCAAGCGAATGCGGGGGGCTGCTGCAACTTAGCATGTGAGTTCTTCCACTTCGCGCCGCATAAAGTGATTTTGTCCAGTTTGGACCCAAAACTGTGGAGTGGAATGGAAGATTGGCTGGCTACTGCGCGGCTACCCGGCTACCTCGGGACACGTTTCTTTCCTTTCATTTCAAGGACGACCACCGAGTGAAGCAGCCCCCGATGAGGTTGCTCTTAGTGCTGGCCACCTCATCTTCCGAGAGCGCCCTGCCGTCCTTGATGCAGAAATTGCAGGCGCCCTGCGGCGCCCTGTTCGGTGATGACGGACAGGGGGGAGACGCTGTTGGCACACGATGTGACAGGATGGTTGACATTGTTTCCGCTTGTGTAGAAACCAATGACCTGGACATACTAGAGCTTTGGCAGCACATAAGCTCGTGAAGGCCTTTTGTACCCTGCAGTGCCACACTTGGTTGGAGTCCAAAGCTGTGCTCAAGAGGGCCAGTGCCACAGGTTTCAAGCCATTTCAAGCCACATCTCCCACGACAGCGACGGTCCTTTTGTTCTTGCCTGACCTGAACTGAGTGGATATGTGTGCAGCAATCGTCAAACTTTAATCTGACAGTTGCAGACACATTGAAATATATAGTTCACCAAACTCCCAAGCGCAATCGACTGACCCGTTGAACTCTTCAACCCCAGTGGCCCAGTGTGGACCAGGCTGCAGGGCTCTCAAAGCCTGTGGTTGGCCTGGTGGTTCCTCTGGGCTATTCCTTCAACCTGGATGGCACGACTCTCGGACGATTTGGCCAGGCTTCTGTCCAGTGGCCCCAGACAGTCCGCGTGAAAAACCATGCTGCGAAGAGGAGACCATCATGATCATCATGTGGGCTCTTGATGGACCTTCGAACAACCCAAGGGTCGACGTGTTTCGTTTTGACCTCCGTTGGTTCCTCCTACTTTCGGGACTTGGAAGACTTGGGCTGAGCGAGGAACATCTACATGACCCTGACCACATTGTTCATCAGCCAAGTCATGGGAGTCGACCTGACCTGGGGGGACAAGATCAAGGCGCCGCCTTCGCGGGCGCCGCGGGGACGAGCATGCGGCATGGGCGCGCGGATGATGCGTTTGTGCATCCACTGGCCAAGTATTTGTTTCGGAGCGTCCTGGTTTTGGTCTTCCGGCCTGACGCAGGAAGTTCAAAAGGCAGAGGGCGTTCGAGCAGGACGTGTTTCTGAAACCTGCTCACGCTCCTCACATAGATTCAGGTACATATGCTAGGTTCTGTCCTTCAGGCTGGTCAAGTTGGTTTCCAGCCCAAGGCCATGGAAGCATAGGTGTGGCATCTCTCAATCAACGTTAAATTTCAACCCTTCGGTAGTGATCAGGCCCAACTGAGAAGGATCATTCATGAAGAGCAAAAGGCTAAGGCATACTAAGGCCAAATATGATCAAATATGATCAAATGTGAACAACACTGGGCGATCAGGAAAGAAAGGGAGTGATAAAAAACATCACCAATTAGATTTATACAGTACATGTATATATATATATACATATGCACTATGATACAATGTGAGCATCAGCAAGCAGTGAACACATTGATATGCACACACACACATGGACATACTGTATATGCACATTTGCATCACAAGGCTGCCATTTCTGTCAAGATTTGTTAGTTAGCAGTCTTTCCTCCCAGCTCACCCCCAAAACGTCCCCTTTCGGATCAGGTCCTGGCGGTGGCGATGCTCACTTCCAAGGGCGCCGCTGGCGTCAGCGGCGCCGGGTTCATCACCTTGGCCGCCACGCTGTCGTCGATTCACCCGGAGACCACGTCGCGTCAGCAGCATCGTTTTGCTCGGAAGAGCTTGGATCCAAGGCTCCAAGGTCCTTGTTTTGTAGCCACCAGTCCTCAAGCAAGTTGAAAAGTCCCAACTCCGACACCTTTGCTCCAAGCTGTGAAGCCTTGTTTTTAGTCTTCAGGAGCTAGTACCTGGCATGGCCATCGTGCTTGGCATTGACACTTGGAGGGATGTTTCCGGCCCTGGTCGAATCAAGCCAAGTTGAGGTGCTTGGGATGAAAACACCTGAGATGGATGATAGTCTTGCACTGTTTGAGATGAGTGATTTGCTTTAAGTAGACGGACGTTGTTGGACGAAGGACAATGCAAACCAGCTCAGAGCTCAGGTTGGTTCTTAGGTCTTCCATGACTTCTTCCATCAGTGAGTGAAACGAAGTCAAATGAGCAACCTCCAAAACGTGCAATTACTAACTTAGCAAAGAGCGGTCATGAATTTCAGAAATTGGGCCAAAACCTGCAAAAGCGGTAGGCACCCCCTCAAAAATTCAAAAGCGTATCCATGTTGCCGCAGTTTTTTGATATGTTCTGTTCAGCGATATATGTTGAAATTATATATAGTTGAAACTGTTGCTAGAATCTAGAACCTGCAAACGCGATATGCCCCTCAAAAACAATAACCTTGCTGAATCATGTCCCCTACTTGGCGGGATGTTTTGGCAGACGGTCAAATAAGCCAGCAGAAGTAGATTTCGACTCTTGCAATAGGTTTGCTCAACTGGAAAGCCTTGACGAGAAATTTCCCAGCTCCAGTGCATAATCTGCTCTTCAGATCTGCGACTAAAGGAAGGTGTTTTTTGGGTTATGCGCTGTTAGTTTTGGAACAAGGAGCCTGCCCTTGACCTGTCGTGGTGATGGCTCTCGGATCCCAATTGGAGCCTCTCCCCATCTGGAGCGAAGCTATTCCCACCGTTCCCCAGCTTCAACGTCGCCCTTCTGACCGCAACCTTGATCACGAAAGCAACGAGGATAAATTCATGTCCGAGTGCCGCTCCTTGACCAACATCTGTGGCAACGCGGTGGCTGCAGTGGTGATCGCAGCGATGGAGGGCGAGCTGAACCGGGAGAAGTTTCACAATGCTCTTCACGGGAAGGTGGTGGAGAGCAGCTCGGTCTAGAAGATCGCCATTGACAGTGGTTGCTTTTCTTCGACTGTGTAAGTGGGCCACGTTTGTCGCTGTATCCTGGGTCATGTCCAACAACTGTGGGTCAAGATGTGTCACGGATTGTGGGTGGACCAGCGGTGAACTGGTACTACCTCCCCCCCCCAAAAAGACAACTCACCAACGAACGGAGACCAACAGACCGACACTCGTTGACGCCCCGAACGGCCAACCAGGTGACGAGGAGGATCCCGTGCCGCTCTCGGACGAATCCGGGAGTAGCTGGGCGAGAAGCAGGGAGGGTGGGAAAAGCTGCAGCTATGGCTAAAACATAAAGAAGTTGGAGAATACGTGGTTCAATTAGAGGTCATCATTCTCAAATCCCCCTGAGGTTTAGCTGGAGGGATTCCAGAATCAAGTGAATCTCAGACTTAAGGAACGACCTTGCAGTAGGTCACATCTCCGGGAGCCGGGCTCTTCCGCACTCCAGGTCTCATGGTAGGTTTGTTGAAGCTTTGACCCAAATGGTCCAAGACCATATTGGGGTGATTTGGGGTGCTTCTCCGGTCAGCTCATGACTGAGAGTGCAGCAGGGTACCCAGCCTCAGAATCATTAGATTTTGAGAAGACCTTTCGGAGGGAGCGCCACTCACAGGCAGTTCTGAATTCTGTGCCTCCAAATGACCACGAACGCAAGTTCTGTGGCGAACGCGGACAAATGGCCTTTTCCCTTTGAACATGTCATTGGTGAATGCTGTGCCCAAGCGTTTTCGCGACTTGAATGCCACCCGAGGTAGCACGGACCACTCAGAGTAAGCACCTCGAGCGAGATGAGACGAATGGCGCTCGACTCTGACCGCATTTTGGGGTTCGTGTGGGGCGGGCGCCTATGAGGAGGGAGTTCAAGCTCCACCAGTCATGCATGCCGACAGCACTTGCTGATAGCACTTGCTGCGCCTGCTGGCTTTTTGTTGCACAGCATAGGGGCCGCATTACTTGGCTAGCTTTTATTCTCAAAAAGGGTCCAGTCAGACACGTCAGTGGGGCCAATGAGCAAAGCCGATTGATTGCAATTGTGATGCTCATTGGCATGCCCATGGCACTGTTTCCATGTGATGTGATCGAGTCACGCGGCGTTTCATGTCACAACGGGAACCTTTTGGAGCCATCGCATGGCACCCGTTGGCGGACGTTTGACATACGGGTCCCTGTTAAGTCGTGCGCCTGCGAATTTAAAGCTTGGCCACGTTCATTTTCACCCCGAGCATGGCGCGGTCGGCGTGTCCATTCATTGCAACCTCCTTTGGCTTCAGTGCCGTTGCATTAGCAAACCTGACGTATAAAAATACAGTATATATACATCTATATGTGTGAATCAATCCAGTTGAGCACCAAAGACCTTCGAATGGTTGTTCGATCGATGTACGTACCAACGCAAAACGCGTTGGCTCAAGGCCGACAGGGACAGGACAAGCACCGAGGAAAACGGTGCGACGGCTGGGTGGAGGGCCACCTTTTAGGTTTAGGTAGGGATAGGTCCCCTTAGGTAAGATAGATTTGGTTGACGGGCGAGGAAGCTACCTTTGTGGCTGATAGCCACATTGGTAGCGGAGCCCGGAGGCTCAGTGAGGTCACTGGAAAGCCATGGGTTCCGAGGCGGAGAAGGCCAATGCGATCTGGACGCTCCTACCGAGTTTTGATCCGGGCCAAGATGATGTGAAGGAGTACATAGCGAAAGTCAAGTTTTTGGATGGTATTTGCCCAAAAAAGGATCGAGGAATGCTTGCTCCAAGGCTGGCCATGTTGTGCAAAGGTACTGCCTGGCATCAAGTTCGGTCCATCGAGCCCGACAAGCTGACGAATCCGGATCATGGAGTGAAAACCCTCCTTGAAGCTTTGTCGGCATGGGAGGACAGCGCTGAGTTGAAGACATTTGAGCTGTTCGAAAAGGCAATTTACAAGACCATCCAGAAGGCCGACGAGAGTGCTCAGTCTTTTGTCAATCGACTGGACGTGGCGTTCGGAGAAGTTGGACATGAGACAACACTGAAGTCGGTGATGGCATTCGTATTGTTGAAGCAGAGCAATTTGACCACCGAGGACAAGAAGAAGATTTTGACAATGACAGGTGGCAAGATTGAGAAGAAGGCCATTGAAGGAGCTATGAGAAGCTTGTCGACCAACGTCCTGACAAGCAGTGGCTCCGAGAAAAAGAAAGTATACCCCACCAATCTGGTTGAGGATGCACCGGACTCCGCAGCAGAGCAGTCGGATCAGTATTTTGATCAAATTGTTTTTGCATCGCAAGTTGAGGAGGAAGACATTTCCTCCGAGTTCTTGGACCAGTTGGCGACTTCCGGAGACGCTGATGCATTGACAGTGCAGGGATTCGAGCGTGAGTTGACAGATCTTTTTCAGGAAATTCCTGACCTTCATTCAGCACTAGTGAGCTACCAGGAGGCCAGAGGCAGGATTGTTGAGCGAAAGCGGAACAGAGGATTCTGGCCTTTGAAGGGAGGCTCAACTGGAAAAGGCAAGGGATTTGGAAACAAAGGCTTTAGAAAGGGCCAACCGAAGGAAAAAGATGAATTGTTAGCACGCATAGCAAGGACACACTGCAAGCGATGCGGGGAGCTCGGCCACTGGAAGGCTGAATGTCCATTGAAGATGACCAAGGAGTCGCAAGCGAACGTGGCTTCAGCGTCCCATGAGGCCGAAGAGAATGACTTCTTCGAGCAGGTGTTGATTGAAGAGATCAACTCAGATTTTGAGGTCGGGTCCGAAACGGAAAACCATGATCAAACGGCATTTTGCCAGGCAAAGCAGTTCGAAGTAGGACAAACCAAAAGCCAGAGCCAAAGCCTATTCGAGCCAGAAGCACAAGCTAATTTTTCCGAAGCCGTATTCGAAAGAGCCAAGATATTCTTTTCGAAACGAAACCAAAACTCGAGCGCACCCATCAGGAAAAGCCAAAAGCAGCCGCTGGATCATCCAACAGCGGTGCCAGAACATGGACTCACCAGTAAGGCTGGCCAGTCCGAAGGGTTCAGGACGAACGGCGTGGCAATCATTGACACCGGAGCCAGCCGGAGCGTCATCGGAGAAGAAAATCTCCAGACGTTTCTAGACCTGCTACCAGAGTCCGTCCGATCTCGAGTGAAAGAACGAGCCAGCCGTGTAGCATTTCGATTCGGAAACAACCAAGTGGAGCATAGTTATAAGCAGATACATGTTCCAATAGAGCAGGATAAAGTAAGAATATGGCTAATTGTTGAGGTCGTGCCAAAAGCTACCCCCTTTCTCCTGTCAATCCAAACAATGAAGAGGCTAGGAATGATTCTTGACTTGCAGAAGGGTTCGTGCTTTTTGAAAGTGTTGAATAAATCAGTGACTTTGCATGAGGGTAAAACCGGGCTTTTGATGATTTGCATTCAGGATTTGTGCAGGAACTCCACCGAATGCCAAAGCATTTTCGGAGCAAGCAGTCGCGACAAGCCAGATTCGCTTTTCGTTGAAAGCTATGCCAACTCGGGGAGAGATGCTCCAAATGGTAAAAGGGATTGCCGAACATGTCGTTCAGAGTCTGCAGACCTTGCTGATGATTCTGTTGAACCAAGTGGCAACCCAAGTCTCCACACAGGAGGTGCCGACCGAACAGGTGACGATGATGAGCGAACTCCTCAGCGAGGTCCAATCCCAGAAGGAGAAGATCGAAGAGATCGCATTGATCATGAGGCAGGGCACGTCGCCCAGTCGCAGGGAAGAGCCATTCTCAGTCCTGACGGAGAGCGATCAAGAAGTCTGGGAGCAGGAGGCGAGGGTGTTTCAAGCCCAAACACCACCTCGACATCAGCCAGCTCAGCAAAAGATGACAATGAATCCATCCACTCCGCCAAGAACAAAGTCTGTGGCAGCCGGAAAGGGAAGCTTCCAAGCCCAGATGTCACCAAATCAAGCCGTTTCAAGCCTGGTTGGGATGGCAGCCCCTGGAAGCCCATTGCCGATGAGCCCATCACAAGACCCGAGAAGCCAGCCATCAACATCAAATCACTGCAATGGATCGTTGGGGCCAAAAGATGATTACCTGGGGAAAGAAAAATCCCGGAAAGACCTATGCCACGGTCTACGAAGCCGATCGTCAATACGTGAGCTGGTGCCTGAGCAGGATCAATTCGTTGGAAGCTCCGACAGCGATTTTGCCCGCTACTGCCAAACCCGTCAGCAGATGGAGGAGCAGTTGCACCAGAGCCAACTGATGTGAAGTGGGAAACATTGATCCTTGATGCATCAATAGCCGTAGAAAACATCCAAGAAGCCAAACTGCTGAAAGCATCGGATTTCGGGAAAATCCAGTCATTTGGAAAGCAAGTTGATCTTTTAGAAGTATATGCGCAGCCAAATAGTAGACTAGCGGAAGAAGTAGGAAGACATGGTGGAATAGCAGCTCGATTTACAAGAGACCATGGGGATTTGTCTACTTTTGAAGGCCAGGTGCAGTTGCTTCGAATGATCTGCCGGCTGCGTCCAAAACACATCTGGGTAGCACCGGAGTGTTTCCCCTGGTGTGCATGGAACCGATTCAACGCAAAACAGAGCAGTCGTTTGTATGAGCGCATCCAAAGAGATAAGAACCTGTCTAAGGAACATCTAGTCCTATGCGCCCTGATATGCAAGATTCAAGTCCAAAACGGGAGACACTTCACCATGGAGAACCCCGGAACGTCAGACATGTGGAAACAAGAAGAATTAGATGTAGTAATGAGACTCACTAAAACAGTTCACTTGGATCAGTGCAGGTTTGGATTAGTTCATCCTGAAGACGATAGGCCTTTGAAAAAGCATACTCGGTTGCAAACAACATCAAATCAGATTGTTCGAGATTTAGATGGTCGAAGATGTCAACATAATCACGAGCATTCACAAATTGCCGGGTCATGCAAGTTTCAAGGCCAACGAATGGCATTGTCTCGATTTGCCGCATTCTATCCCAGAGTGTTCGCAAGGGCAGCAGCGAAGAGCATTTTGCAGGAAAAGAAACAACCAGAAGCAATAGCCTTTGTAGAAGAAACAATCGAAGAAACATGTCCCGTTGATGAAGATCATCCTGCGAAACGCGCACGTTTTGAGCCACCACGAGAGCCAAAACGAAAAGCCGAACCTGAGGAAACAGTGAAGACTCCTCTTCACGGACAACCTTGGGATGAAACTTTTCAATGGCTGCAGTCTAATTTGCCGAAATCAGGATCAGTCGATGTCTCTCCAAGCAGTTGGCCAGGAAGTTTTCTGGTTGAACATTGTGGATTTCACGTCAAACAGATACTAGCAGGAAAAGGCATGGACAAGTATCTAGTAGGACAATCCACGAATCCAATACGGAAAACCATTTGTCAGTGTAGGAGGACAAAAGGAATTTTTGACTTGGGAGAAGAACAATGGACAAAACTGACATTAAGGCAGCAGAGGAGGAATGCAATGCCTAGTCATATCATGGTCTGTTTGTTTGGAAGCCCTGTTGAGTCAAAAGAGCCAGCAACAGCAAGCGAGGAGAGGCAGTCCGACCCCGTTCGATCCGAAGAAATGCCAGAGTCCAAAGCTGTCGAGCCAAGTTCTGAGCAGATCAGCCAGAGAGCTGATGAAATTCGATCAGAAGAAATGGAAGACAAGATGACCTTTGTCCCAGCTTGGTCACCACAGTCTTCGAATAATTCAGGTCCGAAGTTTCATGAACTAAGCAAGTACCAACAATCACTAATCCAGAGAATGCACAACAACTTAGGTCATCCAACAGCCGAGAAGTTAGCAAGCCACCTTCGAAGACTTCGTTTCTCTCAAGAACTTGTAGATGGAGCGAGTGAATACTTATGCCAATCGTGTTCGGAGAGAGTGGGACCCAAATTGACAACCCCAGGAAAACTGAAAGAACCAAAAGACTTCAATGAGGTGATTACATTAGATGGATTCGAATGGAAAAGTAATTCGGGCACCAAATATTATGTAATCCACATCTTTGATGAAGCCACCCATTTCCACTTGGGGAGAAGGTGTCAACGGGGAACGGAAGAAGCAGAGAGGGTAGTGAATGAAACATGGATGAATTGGGCAGGACCACCTGAAGTGATTGTTCATGACCTTGCAGGAGAGTTCGTGAGCCAACAATGGAAAAACATGCTACAGCAAAACAGCATTCGAGCAGTGACGACAGCAGCGCCCTGGCAGAGGGGGGAGGATTGAAAGACATGGGGGAACAGTAAAAGAGATGCTAAGTCGAATAGACCACCACATTCCGATAAAGACAGACAAAGAGTTCGACTATGCATTGAACCAATGTTTCCAAGCCAAGAATAGTATGAGCGTAGCAAAAGGGTTTAGTCCAGAACAAGCAGTTTTGGGAAAAGCCAGCCGGGTCCCGGGATCCATATGTGACGATGAAACAACAATCTCTCATTCTCTCATAGAAGGGGAATCAACAGAAGCTGAAGTCTTCCAGCGAAAAATGCAAATTCGATCAGAGGCAAGAAAAGCACTCGTAGATGCTGATAATAGTCAAGCAATTCGCAGAGCAATATTGAGACAATCCCGTGGAAGAGAACATGATTGGAAATGTGGGGAACTTTGCATGGTTTGGGACAAGAGAAAAGCACCAAATATCTTGGAAAAGGGGAGATGGGTAGGACCTTGCCAAGTAGTGATGCATGAGACTCGGACCATTGTTTGGGTAACCCACCTGAATAGATTGCTAAGAGTTGCCAGAGAGAACATGAGATCCGTCTCATTGAGAGAATTTCAAAGTCACCACGGATTCCAACAAGTCGGCGATTCGAAGAGACTGAAAGAGATGGCTGAACAGTTGGAAACCCAACTAAGAGAAAGAAGCGGAATGTTCCAATATTCCGATCAGGTAGAAAACATGTCATATGAGCCATCAGAAGCAGCGCCTTCGAATGAAGACCAAACCAGGTCAGCCCAGCCAGAGGAAGAGCCTCATCGACGCAATTCGAACGTAGAGAATAGCATAGAGTATCCACCGGGATTAGATGCAAGCCAGATCCCAGTGATAGATCCGAATGCAGATGAGGAGCTTGAAGGCCAACCAGAAATTGATGACCCTGTAGAGCCAATAGAGCCAATAAATCCATCCGAATCAATTGGGGATTCAATGGTGGTTAATGCATGCATTGTAGAGGGGATAAACGACAGAGGGGAGGCCGTCTATGACCAGGGAACTCTATGGAGTGAAGAGTCATGCCAGATAGCCGAAGCACAGGTCTGTAGTTTCGAATTCGTCGTTCCAGTGAAAGCATTGGAGAAATTTTGTAGGAACCCCTGTTAGCCTGTTACCATGCAGAAGCTTTGAATAGAGCAGCCCAGAAAACCCATACCGAGGTCCAATACAAACATCTGTCAGCCGCAGAGAAAAAGCAATTTGATGAAGCCAAGAAACGAGAGCTGAAATGTTGGATAGAAACTGAGACGGTTGAGCCACTCCTAAGACATAAGATTCACCCGAGTAGGATAATGTCTTCAAAATGGGTGCTGACATGGAAGGAGGACCACAGCTCTCCTTCAGGCCGCAAACCGAAGGCTCGTCTAGTCATTCGGGGTTTCCAAGACCCAGAGGTAGGAATTGTGTCAACCGAGAGTCCAACCTTGTCTCGTGATGGCCGAATGATGATAATGCAAACAGTGAGTTCACTCCACTGGCGGATTCAATCGTTCGACATTAAAACGGCTTTCTTGCGAGGCAAGTCAGATGAACGAATATTAGCCATGCACCCAGTTCCAGAATTCCAAGAATTGTTGGGTTTGAATAGTGAACAGGTACTCTTATTGAAAGGCAATGCCTACGGTAGGGTGGACGCTCCACTGCTATTCTACAAAGAGTTCCGAAAACGGCTTGAAGAAGTAGGATTTGAAGCACATCCACTAGACAATTGCCTGTTCTTATTGAGGGACCCCTATGATTCGACAAAGCTGGATGGAATCCTGGGAACACATGTAGATGACGGGATAGGTGGGGGCAATCAAAGATTTGATAAAGCCCTGGAGCAACTGCAGAAGAAGCTCCCGTTCGGAAACCAAGAGTACAAACGCTTCAAGTTCGCCGGACTGACAATAGAACAAAGAGATGACTACTCTATCAAAATAGGACAAGAAGACTATGTACATCAAATAGAAGCCATAGATGTTGCAAAAATCAGAAGAAAAGAAACTGAATCACCAGTATCGAACCATGAGCAACACCAGCTTCGAGCTCTATGTGGAAGCCTTCAGTATGCAGCAGTGCACTCGCGTCCAGATATAATGGCAAAGGTATCCTTTTTGCAGAAGCGGGTTTGTGATGCTAAGATTAAAGATCTCTTAGAAGCCAACAAAATCCTTAGGGAAGCAAAAGACACAGCCACAACATCCGTGTTGGTGCAACCCATTCCAATGAAAGATGTAACTTTTGCCAGCTTTGGAGACGCAAGTTTTGCATCGGAGCAGCAATTGAAAGCACAGCAGGGAGTTTTCATAGCAGCATGTACTAAAGAACTTGGAGAAAACAAGATATCCAGCATATCCCCATTAGCATGGCACTCAAAGCAGATAAGTAGGGTAGTTCGATCGACCCTGAGTGCTGAAGCCTATGCAATGTCTTCTTCATTAGATAAGTTGACTTGGCTTAGATGCATGTGGTCAGTAATCAAAGACGGACGTTTCAAGTGGCAAACACCCGAGAAGTCACTAAAGAATGAGACTAAGGCTTTACTCATCACAGACTGCAAGAGTTTGTATGACTTGGTGAACAAAATGGCGACTCCCAACTGTCAGGAGTGGAGAACGACCATAGAGGTGATGCTTATAAAGCAGCAGACCCAAGATAACACCGAGTGTAGATGGATATCGACAGCCATTATGCTTGCAGACTGTCTAACAAAGCCAATGGACTCATCCTTTCTTCGACGGGTGCTCACTCTTGGAAAATTTAGGATCTATGATGATGACAGTGCCCTCAAAGAGAACCCGAATCGAAAGTTTAGCTCACGATGGATCGAATCCTTTGCTGAACCGTGCAATTCGAAAAAGAAAATAGAGTCAATGTGAATCAATCCAGTTGAGCACCAAAGACCTTCGAATGGTTGTTCGATCGATGTACGTACCAACGCAAAACGCGTTGGCTCAAGGCCGACAGGGACAGGACAAGCACCGAGGAAAACGGTGCGACGGCTGGGTGGAGGGCCACCTTTTAGGTTTAGGTAGGGATAGGTCCCCTTAGGTAAGATCACGAAAGGTAGCCCTTTAGGGGATACCTTGAGTTTGTCTTGCGAAGCAAGTGTTGGGACGTCCGGGTCTAATAATTGATCGCTCAATTCAGACCCCCCCCCACCCCC
>CAXAMN010020335.1:156099-176598 GCA_963970005.1 Durusdinium trenchii
TTGAACATTCAGAAAGAGTGAATATGAAATTCTAATCACGAAAGGTGTTCCCCGAGGGGATACATACCTAGAGTTTGTTTTGTGAAGCACGTCAATTCTCTCCTGGGGAGCGTCTTCGTGAGCCTCTTATGGTTTCAGGATAGTTCAAATCCTATGATGTTCCGATTCAATGCTCACCGATGATCTGAGCCATGGGGCAAGTTTGTTTTCCTAAGAATCTTTTTGAACATTTCGAGAGCACATGTTTGAACATTTAAAGTGCATATGAACATATATTTACGAAAGGTCGCCTCCGAGGGGATAAATCACCATGTCGAACATTGCATTTTTGTTCCTGCCTCTCGCGTTCTCTTCTCTTCCCGCTGTGTTACCTTTCGTGTCTCCCTCTTCTCAAGTAGATTTGGTTGACGGGCGAGGAAGCTACCTTTGTGGCTGATAGCCACATATATGTATAATATGTGTTTGAATTGTGTATACGCGGCACATGTATACCCGCAGCCTGAAAGACCCGGGCGCTTCTTTTCTCAAGAGCCTGTAGAATGATAAAAAACACAGTATTTCCAGAAGGGGTCGTATTTGGAACATGGTGATTGATCGATAGGCTCCTGGGTCTGCATGTAAGCCAGCATTCATCTGGTATGTATCTGTGAAGGGTTTCGCACTCCCGGATGCTCATCATGACCTTTGAGGGACGCATCGTGCTTGTCAGTCTAGGACTTCTCGGTTCTCAACTGATGGGACATTTGGGGTCCAACTGGTCCACAGGGTTTGCTGAAGTCGATCCATGCACTGTTGGCCACGATGTGCAACCAGGTGTGGCATCCAAGTAAGAAGTCGTCCGACAATACTCCTCACATCCCACAAAATTTGCATTTGTTCAACTCTGGGGGTCGAGTTTGGAATGAAGTTGAGAACATTGTTTTGGTGCGACCATCGTCAGCATCCCATTCGTTTGCCAAAGTTGATGCCAAGTGGCTTGGAGATTTGTTCGCCAGTTGAATGACACAGCCGCCCGCCATGTCCGCAGCGTCCACTTGCACAAAGCAGGCAGCTGGCGAAACCCCGAACTTGAGGAGTTCCCGGACACGGGCAGAGTCTGCAATGGCGACTCTGGCCTTGCAAAGGTTGCACATGCACCCACATGGTTAGTGTTTTCCTCAGGGTGACACACGCGAACGGCGATATTATTTCCATCTTTTTACTGCCTGACAATGGACCTTTTTCTTGTTGTCCTGGACCTGCTTTCTGCGCATATCAGTCCACTTAATAATGGACCGGCCCGATCTTTGCCTGGGTTGTCAACCTCCTACAGGCGCGGATCGCTTATCGCTTTACTTAACTATATATGCTACAAATCATCTGCTGCAAACAAACACACACACACACACATTTACACACACATATATATATATATATACAGAAAGTTATATAGTATAGAGCACAAAAGACGCGATTAATTTTGTGGACTTTTGGATCTATCGTGGCTTGTGGGTGCTCCTCACTTTCCGTCTCTCGTGCCCTGCGGTCCAGCAGCCCGGACCTGCAGCATCTCATGGTGGAAAAGCTGTGCCGTCCTAGCGCATCGAACATCGGGAAAATTGGCACGGAGTTGCACCCAGAAGATCCAGAAGCTTTCCTAGGTCCACCAAAAGGAAGGAGAGTCCATTTGATCCATTAGATGATCACGCCTTTGGCGGTTGTTTGTGCAATGTTTCTGCCAGGTCTATGCGGTGATCCCCTTCAACCGGAATGGTGCGATCCTGGGGATTTTACGGATCGCCTTCAAGGTGCGCATGCATGGGCTGTGCGCGGGCGGTATTTTCACTTCTTTTTTTTTGTGGGGGTGTTTTCCCATCGGACCGGGGGTGGTGAGGTGGTGATGGATTGACCAACGTTGGAATCACCATTATGGGTGATGGAAGAGCATGTGTAAGGGTGTGGGGGTGTGAGGTCCACTTTTGCTGATTTGATGGCGAATCATGAATGAGAGGATTTCTTTTGGTTGATTGAGGCCGCTTTTCTCCCAAAGACGGGCCACCTAGGTCTGAGTTTTCCGAGTTCCGGACCTCTCACCATGCGACGGACCAGACTTCTGGTCTCCTTCGCTGCTGTCTGTTGCTTTCGGAAGGGCCAGATCGCCAGGCCTTCTTCGAATACGTCCGGGAAGAGACCTTCGGCAAGTTCGGGCTACAGCAGATCCAGGCGAACCCGCCGGCGTGAGAGTCGCAGCGGTGAAGCCGAGACCGAAGCGGCGATTCTGGGCCCGGGGCCCGGGGGCAGCTGTCTGTCTTTGGGGGTGCTGTGGAACCAATGGGGCCTTTCGCAAGCCATTGGCCTTCCCAATATATATTCCAGCTGAGCTCAACGGCATGAATTGGATGGCCCTGGCTTGGGCTTGGCAAATCTGCAAGCGACCAGGGGCCCAAGGCCAATGGTAAGAAAGTCTGTGCAGATCCCGCATGTGAGATGCTATGATATGCCATGCTCCTGCAAGGCACACCCATCACCAGCCATGTGCAACTTTGGAGAACCCAGTCCTCCTTGACACACCGTCTGGCACGACAGGTGGACTGCGCCTTCATCGGCGAAATGGTTTGGGAGCTTGGAATCGGGAAGGGGGCTTTTTGTGCTCATCAGAGGCAAGATGAAGCAAGCTGGATTTGGAACTTGGTTGGCTCCAGAACAGTTTTCCAGATGTTGCTGGTTTGTTTGGTGATGGTTCATTGGAGACCATCAATCCATCGGCTCACAGGTCCGAGATTTCCTGGAGAATGAGGATGCAAGCGTGCTGGAGCGGGGCGGGATGCAAAGTGCGGCGACACGTCACAGCTCGCAACCTTTGGTTTTGTTCTTCGGCCATTCACGGACAGTTCGCAGAAGGTAGCCTAACACTAACACCTGACGGACTGTCACCAAGTGTCTCATGAAAATCATGTCCCTCAAGCCATTCTTACGCCGTTTCCTGCTCCATGTGGTAGAAAAAGATGGAGACTCGACAATGAACATGACGATTTTAAGGCTTGACCCCTTCTCCTCCCTTCAAAGGAGACACCGAGCCGACAGAACCTGACTGCAGACCGACCTCGCGTCAGGACAGCCTGCTGGACGAGGTCGTGGCCTCTGCCCAGATGCGCTGCGTGGATCCGGTGTTGATGGAGCCGCCCGGAACACCCAGCGTGTTGGCGCGACGACGTGTTGCGAAGAGCGGACTTCCGGACTTTCGTTTCAGGGGAGATGGGCAGTGATGGACTTGGAGGTCTTGGGGCATGTTTGGTTTTTGATGGTGCTTGTATACCTTTGTACCTGGTTCTGCTATCATGATCTGGGGTACACATAGTGGTACACAGTACACATGTGTGAACGACACAAGCAGGACTTGAAAGGACATGTCCAGCATGTTGCCACTTACTGTATGTTTGATCCCGCTTTTGGCATTCGACAATTTAGACCACCTGTTCATTCTGTTGAGCTTGTTTGCGCCCGGAAAGTGCATGGTACAGTGAAGATACAAACTCGGTGCAGTCTTGAGCAGAAAAGACCAACATGACTCGTTCTGCAGGGCCATGGTGGAGGCCAAATGTGAGGAGAAGAAGAAGACCTTCAGATTCGAGTGAGACTGCGCCTGCGCCTCCGTACACGAAAGCTTACTGAACCAACTGGATAGCATCAGCTCAGACTCAGCCTCTCAAAGTCCTCGCTTGGCTCTGCGAAATGGAGGCTTCGGCCTAGAGCATGTCGCGGATGTTTCACTGAGGACAGATCAGCATGGATTAAGCACCGAAAAGGAGGGACCGGCGCAATGGATCGTGAGGTCGGGTGTGCTTTGGTCTCGCTGTGCGAGTGGAATAGATGTTGCCAAAAATGGCATTTGCAGGCAGGACTGCGGGTGAACACCTCTAAAAGCCAGTCGTTTGCCTTCTCTTTTTCTAGACATTGCTTCCTCATCTTCCCGGTGCCGTTCGGTGATCGAACCCGCCCGTTAGTGCGACGTTCGGCGATTCTCCGACAGCCCGGGGCTTTGCTCCGCTCTTGGTTCCCGCAGCCGAGGCATTGGTGGGGCAACCGCTTCGTGGATTTGATCGCTGCAGTGGTGGCCGACGCCTTGGAGGTGAGTTCGGAGTCGAGAGATGGGATGGAGAGATGGGACGCAAACTTAGGCAACAACGTGGGGATAGGGTGCATACCATGTATAATTCAATATAATTCGGGTATATATATATACATAACAATTATAACACATAATATTGTATAATCATTAATATCAATATATAATATATATATATAGAGAGAGAGGGATATGTTGATAGGCTCCAAGATGCTTCAAGCTTCCAAGGGATTCGCAAGGTCGACCATGGCAGCTCACTTGGCTGTGTGATGCTGAGTGCGGGCAAGTGGTGAGACAATTGTTGTTGCTGTTGTTGTTGCCACAAAAGTTCTTCATGGGCCAGTCCATCGTGAAACGCTTCTCGGCTGGGCTCCCCAAAGAGAGACTACTCGGTGTTGGCATGTCACTAGCACAAGCCACTCCGTGACTGATGATTGCAGATCGATGCGGAATAGAGGAATGCCAGTGTTGTTTTTGGAGTAGTTGCTATATACAGTTTTTTTTTTTCAGAATTCATAGTCTGTAAGTATAATATATAATTATACATCGTGGCCAGGAGTCGAGCTATGGCTTGGTTTCACGCTTGCTGCAGAAGGACCGCGGTGCTGGCATTGGAAGCTCCTCATGCCCCCCAGCGTTGCAGCTGGGGCAAGCACCCCAAATCAAGAGGTGAAGGCTTCTGGAAGGCGCTTCAATTGATTTCCTCACGCTCATTTGCCATGCAACGCAGTGTGTTCAGTGGGAGGCACTTCTCGTCCCAAGTAGTCACCAACAAGCTGGATTGAATGGCATGCTTGCTGTATTAGCCCACGAAAGCTGCTGATGCAGCAGTACAGAGTTGCAAAACACACATATGACAAGTCTTAATATATGAGTAAACTAGTTGAAGTGACCAACAAAAAAATGCTCATGATCATGTATGTACTATGCAACGCGTGTGCACGCACCATGTGCATAAAAGTGACCAACAACACCTCCCCCATCTCCTCTTGGACCCTTTTGCGAGAGACTGCCGGCCCACGCGCGCTGTGGAAGGAAATTGACGTGATTGAGAAGATGCTAGAGCGCTGCGATCGCCTGGATGATTGCTATTGGATCTGTGCTTTCTGCGGCTTGACGAAAACGCCGATTTCACCGCTGGACGAGTCCGGAGGGTAAAGGGCTGAGAGTTACCCCATGGCACGACATATGGTCACATGGTCTCCTCTTGGCCAGGTACCGGTGCGGTCTGAGATGTGTTTCATGGGGAAAGTGTGTCACGGCCATGTTTTTTCAGCGCCTGGCAGGGATCCCTCAACGAGCTCCAATTTCCAAGTGAAACGCAATAACAAATTAAGGCTCAGAAGCTTTGCCCTGTTAAAACTAGAGGTCAGACCGCCGCGATGAGTCTCTAGAATCAACGCTGCGTGCAATTCGGGCAGCAAACCTGGGGCCATTCGTCTCGATACACCTCCAAACCCAAGATGATCAACCTGGATGTGAAGTCGCGTGAAGTTGTGTTTTTTTCCTGTTCAGCCATGTCACAGCCAGCCAACTCAGTGAAGTCAGTTCCTAATAGCTTCTTGTTCCTAATAGCTTCTTGTTAGTACTAGTAAGGCACTTGTTACTAGAAGATCTAGAAGCGATGCACTTGTTACTAATGGCTTCTTGTTACTAGAAAGTGACAAAAGTGGCGGAGTTCGATGTCACCCGACTTCAGCTCGACTTCGATGTCTCGCACCAACGAGACTCTCATACCTTGAGGTGTGAATCAGCACGCCGCCATTTGTGCCGCTGGGCATCGCTTTTTTCGTGTCGTGTTGCCGTTCGTTCCAAACGAGGTGTTTGGCGGGTTGAGAACAACTATGCACTAGCCACCTAGCCAGATGGTCAAGAAAACAACGAGGAAGAAGAAGACACTTGCCAGTTCACCTGTCAACAGCCTCTATATAGATCTATATAGATATCGGTGGCTTCACTGTGCACCCTACCTCAGTGGTTGTTCTTCGACCTGAACGCCTTTTGTGCAATCTGCTAAATCATCGCATAGTTGAGTCACACAGAAAGACATAGCACCACCTTCATTATACAAAGTCACGTAATGTAGCAATGCTGGAATGATGAGACGTTTGACCGGTTTGACTCGATCTTCCTTTCCGATGTTTGCCTTTGTCGCCTCACTCCCGCGGTAAGAGTTCACTTGTCAGAGAGGGATGTTCGCCTCTCCATCCGCGGAGCATGGAGCATGGAGCAGAATGAGGGGTTCATGGCTCAGGATCACAACCACGACACGAAGGATTCTCTCACTGGACTGCCGCATCCGCTCTGTGACTGGAAGCGACCGCCATTTGTTTGGGGTGTGGGATGATGGGATGGGTGTGGGGAGCAGCACGGGCTTTTTGAGTGAAAAGGCAGCACTGGTGCATTGGCAACTGCTTGGAACCATCGAGCAGCAGATCAGCTCCCTCGAAAAGCCACCGAGGCGATTGCGGCCTTCCGAAGCACCTTGGGCGGATGAGATTTTGGAGCTCCTTCCATGTTGGTCGGTGTGGATTGGTGAACATTCGGGGGCTTTGAATGACAGGACGCTTTAGGCCTTCTCGGCGGGAAGCGATTAAACAAACTATACAAAACATATTTAAAAAAATATATATATATATATGGTATATAGTGTGCTTAGCTTAGAACCTTGCGCAAGTGCTGTGGAAGTGGTTGTCAGAAAGACATGGTCGGTGATGGTGAACTGGCATGGTGATGGTGAACTGCCATGCATCATGCGATGGGCCTGGAAAAGAAGCAGATGCCTGTTTCATGCTGGAATCGGAATTTGTGTGCGCAGGCGGTTGGGAGCAAACAACTGACAGCCTCAAGGATCAAAAAAACGGGCCCCGTTGAACCCTGGCTGTTTTGCAAGTGTCCATCAAAGGGGGATTGAATCCAGAATTCTCCCGGTTTGTTTTGAGGGAAGCGCAGGGCACATCCTTCAACAAGAGGCCCGAAAAAGCAATCGAAACCTAATATAACATGCTCAACGGGTTTGCTCCTTGCTCTTGGCTCAAAAGGGCTCCCTGGCGGAAGGTTCTGCAAGGCGACCCGAAGGTTTGGGCCGGTGGGTGGAGAAAGCGCCAGTGGGAGAAGGAGGCTTCTTGTTTGCTTACATTCACTTCTACAACTCTCCAGATTCTACTGTGAAGTCTGGTGCACAACTGACACGGCTCCTCAGTTAGAGTGCCAACGAACCAGTCCTGTAAGGATCAAGCCTGCAGAAGACATTGGGTAAGCATCTGTCCATGTTCCATGTGTGCGTTGAACATTTAGTCGAGTGACATCTAGCGAACAACGTCCAAGATTTCTCCTCTTCTACTGGATCAAATCCATGGTAGTGGGTTTGACCACCAAAAATCTTATGAGCTTTCCACGAGGCTCATGCTGCGGCACGCGGCGCGCGCGGCGCGCTGGCCCCGGGGCCTTGGGCAGAGCTACAAGCGTCAGGGGCGCGTGGTGGCTTGCAGGCCGGACGAGCGGTCAGGGTGCATCATAGCAGATCTTGGCATGCGAGTGAACATCTCTGCTTTACCGGCAAACTGCCACTACTGCCTCATTCCACCACGTATGGGTCAAACAAATGCGCCCTCCAGTCCTCCAATGCCAGGCTGCTGGTGGCCAGATGTTGGCTTCCATCCGCACGCTTCCTGTCGCAGGCCACTTGGGCTGCTGGCTGCCCATGTGTGCCCAACCCTGGTATTGACACACTAATGGTCCTTCAGCTAAGTCATTCGTGACGGACCAGTTTCTCTCGGCGGTTGGGCCCTTCTCAGATTCCGGAGCTTTCCGTATCCATCCAGACACTCAGTCTAGCTGCAGGCCAGTGGCCCTGAAGGTGATCCACCAGGCTGGGTGTAGCAGTCTCACTTTAGGAGGGGAGTGAGCATGCCCACAACAAGGTAACAAACATAGGGATCTTTAGAAGGTGATTTTTTCTCTGCAAAGCAACTCGAAGTGCTTTTGCTTTTCCGCGAGCCGACCATGGCGGCCCTGTCATGCATGTCGCCACCAATGCCAGCCCGGTGACCAGTAGAATCTTCATCTCAGCCAAGTGGGGGACACCCAGACAGCCCGGAGCTGCGCACAGCAAGGCATCGCCCTCCACATACACCCCACTCGTGGTGCGCCACGATCCTGGTCTCTGTGCTATCGCGGTTTGAGACCACAGAGACGACAGAACCCCAGTGTTCAACATCGACGAGCGTCTCAAAACAGAACAACAAATGGCTGTGGAGCAGAGCCCGGATCCCCAGACCAGGGTAGGTTGACCTCCTTAGTAGTCCATTCTGTTCATTTTCTCTGGTCAACCCAGGTAGCCCGGTTTTGACCCACACCCAAATCACTTCAAATCACCTATGTATAAGTGTGGACATTTCATGGCATTGCAAATTTCAGACCCTGCGTCAAAAGATTCCTGTTTTGTTGCTGTTGCCTGCCCAAGTCATGTACATCCTTGACCAGCCACACCGACTCCAGCCGTCCATGCAATCTTTTGTTCTAGGCGAGGCAGGAGCCGCAGCTCCTCCCGCGGACGCAGCCGCAGGAGCCGCCGCGGAGCCGGAGCTGCTCTATGCGCTGCCGCTCTTCCGGAAGCCAGCCTTCCCTGGGCTGCTTGGCAGGAGCCAGCGGAGGGGTGTTTTAGTTATGTAACATTGTTTATATAAGCATGAATGATCAGAGGGTTGGAATGAAGAACGGTTCTGTGAAATCATCATTGACTCCACTATCCGTCTTGCTGACTGAGGTTTTACCATGTGATCCAGGTCCAGGATCCCGAAATCATGGATTACATCGTGAGGCTCAGATCCTCAGAGAAGGGAGGCTACCTTGCAGGCTTCATGACCAAGGAAATGCCTGAAGGCTTGGCTGAGCCTTGGCGGACTCCAGTCGATCTGTCACCGCATTTCAATCCGGTCGAGTCATGTCGAGTCGGTCCGTCGTTTTTGGGCGGTGCCAGGGTGCGCCGATCGCATGACGGCAGGATGGAGACCTTGGAAGTCGATGTTCCTTGGTTTGAAGCAACACTTGCGATTTACGAGCCAAGTCATTCCTATGTCATTCCTCAGTTCCAGTAGGACAGAACCGAGGGGCCGTGCGACGTCCGAAACTTGGGCGCGTGCCATTCCTTCCGCGACGCGACGCCCAAGGACTCCCCACAGAGCGAGACGGCCGCGCCGTTGCTGAGTTTGCCTCCAACCCCGCAGACGCAGCAGGGCGAGAAGAAGACGCGAAAGGACACGGGGAAGGCGGGAGGTCACGGATCATTTTCGGATCGCGCGCGTCGAAAGGGCACGGAGTTTATTGGGCCAAGTGAGGGAAGTGCCCTCCGAATTCATGATGTTGCTTTTAACCTGTGAACGCCTGGAACAAGGCAATGCTTCAAATTTGCTTCAAGTTTGAACTTAACACCCGGCTGTTCAACTTCTTGGCATGTCGTGTATACCTGGGTCTGGGCACCTGCGCGTCGAGAACCGTTGATGCTGCAGTGGCCAGGTGGCTTCCTCGGATGCTTTGATGGAGGCGCGGTCAATTGTGCCATAGACGGACCCCAGCCTGGGCCTGACTCATTTGGTCCCAATCTTGTGTTCCAGGTCCTGATAGATTGATTAGATCCTATATGAACGTATGATGTTGGCGAGGTCCAGCACACCACGCCCATGGCTCACCTGTCCACGCCCCCCCTCCCGACCGACCGGCCAGCCTCCAAGCGACCGCCAGGTGGGCACGAAGCTCCAGGCGCGCTGGGGCCGAACGGCGGCCCCCGCGGGGAACTGCACTGCGCCGTGCTTCGAGCTAGTCAGGAGCAGGATATGTTTCTTGTTCTCTATTTTTTCTCCGGTATGTTCGTAGGTGGTGTATACCTGGGCTTTTTTTTGCCTCCTCAAACAATTCTTATGAATTGTGTTTGGAATCACTCTTATGTTTGATGATGGCCCTCCATGGATCCATGGATTCTTTGTACAACAGTTGGATTTGGATTGGCGTTTGGCACCGCCCCCCTGCACCTCCAAACGTCTACGCGGTCGTCGCGGTCTGCGCCAGGTGGTGACGGTGACCTTGGGGAAGAACCAGGCGCCCAGCCAACCCGGTGGCAGCCTGGTGGTGATGCCCATGCAGCGAATCCGCCGCGTCCGGGGAACCCAGAGAACTCGTCCGGGCTGCGGCCCGAGTTGGGAAGTGGGCTGGACGAAGTTCGGAGATGGGAGAGCTTGCAGCTACCCAAGCTTTCCCAAGCGAGATTGGCCTGCACAAATTGAGAGAGAGAGAGAGAGAGAAAGAGAGAATGAGAGAGAGAAAGAGAGAGAGAGAGAGAGAGAGAGCGAGAGACAGAGAGATCACCCTGTCCAGTTTGTTTTCTCCCATGTTCTCCCAGCATTGACCCAAACGTGTTACTTTCCCGGGCCTTTTTTGTGGATCCCAAACCTGCAGCCCGCCCCAGTTCACCATTGGCCGCGAATCTGGTCTCCTGGTGCCATGACCCACGGCCATTGAGGTGGGCACTATCTCCAATCCCGTCGCCGGGGTGCCCCTCTGCGCCGTGGAGACGGTGCCCCTTCCCGTGCTGGAAGTGGCTTGGTGGGACCGGGGTGTGAAGATCTGGGAGATCTGGGGGCAGTGGACCGGATTGGAAGGAACCCAAGAACCAAGGCAGCCGTTTGGACGGCCCAGATTGGTGAAGGAGGAGGGAGGGGGTGTAGTTTTAGATAGTTATAGCAGCAAAAAGACATCACAAGCTGATTATGATATGAGCATGGGAGAAGCCGGTCCACTAAATTGAAACTCTTCAACAAAGAAGACAAACACTTGGGATTTCTTGAGCTTTGCGCTCATAGAATCCCACCACGCAATGAGGGCTTTTGGATGCTTTTGGATGCTTTTTGCATCGAGTTGTTCAGGCTGTCTTGCCACTTCTCTCTTTGAGGGAATAATTGATATCCTGTGCACAGACCCTCCTGACTCCCATGCGGCTCATTTAGACTCTGGTCCCTAGTACTAGTACTATAGTACTAGCAGCAGCAGTAGCAGCAGGAGGAGTGGTAGTAGTAGTAGTAGTAGTAGTAGGAGAAGGAGGAGGAGGAGGAGTAGTCAATGACGTAGCGCACATGGTATCACATGGACTTGCCCTGGTCATTCAGCCGGGCAGATGATCCAGATGTTGAGGTGCCGACCGATGAGTCCGAGACCAGCATCGAGATTCGAGCGCTGAACCATGAAATGGTCGCCACGATGAAGGCGACAGACTGCGTGTTTTGCACAAGTTGGGCGCAAGATAGCGCAAGACGAAAAGGCTCACATGGGCGAAACTTACCCCTCAAGGCAGGCTTCTTGCCATTGGGGAGAGGTTCGGTCCCGGATTCATGCGTCTTTCGATCGTTGTGCCAAACAATGGCCACGACAGCTTGTCACCATCACTTCTTAACCTAACACCCTCCCACTCCAGGCACAATCCCCTCAGCTACTGGCAAGCATGACCACACTTGACCACATGATCATTCAGACTTCCCACTTTAAATGGCCTAAGCCTCCGAACTCACGATTGTGTCAAACCAACACATCGCTATGACCTCACGAAGCTCCCTCAAAACCGTCGGACTCATCCACGGGTTTTGATGTCAGGATTTGCTGAAGATGCAGTTTGTTAACAAGGAGCAGTTTGAGCAAGTGATCAAGCAACCTGGGCAGCAGCCTAGCGAACTGCGTCATGATGAATCTTAGTTGGCTCAACTCCTGCGATTACCGAAGTAACTCGAGTTGTGATCTTTGCTTTTCATCACCCCTTTCATTTGCCAACTGCTGAGGCAGGAGGCAAAAGGCGGTTTCTGGGTAGGAGGTAGTAGGAGGCAACGAAGTAAGTTAGTTCCAGAACCGTCAGCCTCACCCCCAGATTTGGGCGCAAAGGATGCATATGCGTGTTTGCCCATTCTCCTCGGGCCAGTGGCAGAAAGTAAAGCTTCAGGAACCGGCCTCTAACCTGCAAGCAGCCTGAAATCTGGATTGGCAGAAGCTTGTCTTGATGCCAAGGTACTACAACCTGGACGACCCCCTTAAGCTTGCAGATTTAGCTTCTGGGCGTGAATGCTTGGGCCAGGTGGTTGTCTTCAGCCGGTATGTGTGGCGTCCGTGGCGATGCAATCCAGCGTAAATCTTACCCTTGCAGGTGTGGTCCCCATGGGTTGAACGCGACAAGCAGCTGTTTCTCTGATGATTGCCTAGATCATGATGCAGGGCCCCACCACATCACCCTGCGCCGGTCTTGTGAGATCTCTGTGGGGCGGATCACCGCTCTATTGGTTTAGGAGGAGGTGGTCGCTAGATCTACCCGCAGAGTCAATCCAGGCTAGGAATCCCCATCAAGATTGGCATACACCGGTCCACCAGCGGATCTGTCGGATGGATCAATCTGGTTCAGTGTCGCGTCGAACGACGCCCGGCTGGGCGTCGTTCGTGTCCAGCCCAGGCTGCTGGCATGTCCAGTGCTCCGCGGCAAGATCTTCAAGAGGTGCTCACCTGCGAGGCCCGGCCGGCACATCGGAGATCGCAAGGGATCGACGGCGCGATCGACCTGAGAAGGTGCGTTCACCCTCGAGTTTGTGGTTTCTTTGCCAACCAAGGTGGAAGAGGAACGACATAGGGCGAACGGGAGGTCTGATCCTGACAGGGTGACGCACAGGGTGGGAAGTGGCAGATCCTGGCAGGATGCGGCCGAACGCCTTCGCAAAGTCCTCTTGATCTTGAAGAAGGAGAGGGCCAGCTGGAGACAAAAAATGCATCTACTTCGTGAGTCAAGTGGTGCTGTTTATGGAGGAACGCACTTGTGTTCCAGACCACTCTACTCTCCCATCTGCAAAAAGAACATGAAGCGGATGAAGGGGATCAAGGGGTAATGAGTCATCAGATCTATGGGGCGATCAAGAAGGATCAACGGCCCCATGCCAGGACTTGGAGTCGACACGTTTGCAAAGCCAGTTCTGAAGCTCAGCACTTGCGACGCCACGAAGATCGATCTTGCGTACCATGAGTAAGGTTTGGTGTGACAAAACGGGTCCAATTCAATGTTCCTTACAAGGGCACCAGTCAGATTGAAACATTGCCCTTTCATGCCTTTTCCTTCTCCAAAGAGTTGAGTCTGGCAGGTCGCTTGCCTCATCGAGGACTTCGCCTGTCCATTCGAAGCGCTCGTGTCTCTCAGGTTTCGAAGCCAAATCGAGGACAAGTTTGCGAAGGAAAACAAGACTCTTGGATTCCACCGTGAATCTCTGGGACGAAAGGAGAACTCCGCCCCCTTGCAACCTCAGATTGGCGGAGTCTTCTGAGGTATGAGGAGGCACGACCCCAAAACCTGCAGATCTTCTTTTCATCTCTTGGCCAGCAGCCCGACACCCCGACCGGAGGCGTTTGTTCCGCTCTCGCCGATGTGATCTGCGACTTAGGAAGTTCATCCTGATGCAACAGCTTCGCTATATCAAGCGGGAGTTGAACCTCGAATGGGATGGCAAGCAGAGCATCATCACTGCCTTCAAGGCAATCGGGCGAGTTAGTGCGTGGGCCCGTGCGGCGTGGGCTCAATGCCTGAGACATGGGGGGTCAGCAAACATGCGGTGATTCATATAGACATGTCATGAGAAAAACACACCTCAGGAATTCTAAGACCTCAGATTTCTATTGCTGTGGTATGCTTCAGATCCACCTATAAATGCCCATGAGTCAAAACAGGAAGAGGCCCTGGAAGGTGGCCCAGGCAAGGTGACAAACTCAGAGCAAAAATGACTAGAATTAGGCCAAGGAGTTTCCCATCAGTCATAGTAGTCTTGGGAGGGTTTTGAGTCTTTCAGGCTGCTCCCTGATGGCTTGCGGGTGGTATTTTTTAGGGTTCTGTGGGTTGTGTGGAGTCCCCCCATCCTCGGGTGATCCTCCATCATGCGGCAGGAGTCCATCAAGAAGTTGGGGAACTTGGTGCCAGAGGAGGCAGCGAAGGCCATGGATCAGGAGATCAGAAGCTGCTAGGGGTTTGTGGAATGTTGAGCCTCCCAGAGCCTTTTGGGTCCAAAGTGCCTCAACTTGAGGCTTGGGCCCCCAAATTGTTGAACAAGCCCAGAAACTGTGCCGATGCGGACTGCGAGCAGTTTCTTCCTCTTTTGCTTCAAGTTCTCCACTCAATCCACTCAATCCACTCGATTCCACGACTTCCGAAAGTGAGGAGCTGAGCAAGTTGGGGAACTTGGAGCCGCAAAGTGCCGAGTTCAACGTGGGGGAACTCAGTGCGACGGAAGGGGGCCGTGCGAAGGGGGATCCTTTTAGGGGGATCCTTTTGGGATCCTTTTTAGGGTGAAAACCTCAGCGCAGGTGCCCCAAGTCCATTAGGGCAATTCTTTTGGTCAGGTCGGGGATGGTATGGACCCACAGTTTAGGGGCGAGCTGTGACTGTCGGGTTGAACTATGGCTGAAACAGAGGTGTAGTAGTGTAGCAGTCCAGGGTAGGGCAGGAAGTTGAGCGCGCTTCAGGTTGAGGCGGTGCGAGATGAATGTATAATAGTACGGGCGGAAAGCTTAGAGGCCCGGCTTGTGCATCTGGCGCCACCCCAGGTTTGCCGCACCTACCTCGAGTGGCTGACGGCTCTGCCGTGGGGGAAGTTCAGCGAGGAGGGCCTGCGCCAGAAACCGATCCCTAGGGGTTAGGTGCAGTATGTAATCAGTATACACTCAGATTGGCACCACAGAACTCACCTGGAAGGATCAGAGTCAAGACTGCAGCACAGAATCAGAATCCGAGTGCTTTTTCTAAATATCAATGCTCTTGAAAACGGTCGTTCTGCACTCCTGGAACTATACCTCCTGGATATTCCCTACAAAAATGTACCGAACATATCAACGAGCGGCAGGTCAGCTGACCTTTGCGCTGGACATTTCCATACATTTCCAACATAATTCAGTTGCTGAACACCGTAATTATGTTCCAAAACATTGCCAGCACAGGAATTTATTTGAAGCATCGATCCTTGTTGGATATGAGCTTGCAACATCTTGCAACCAGAGTTTACAATTGAGTCGCAGCCTCAGGCACACACACAAAATTATTTGGAGTGAGGGTTTGCCATAATACGTTAGGGGCCAAAATTTGCCTTTGAGTGAACACCTTGGGAGACAGGAAACTATTTTGTATGTCTGGAATGTGCCAAAAGTGATCATTTTGACTTTCTTTCTTTTCATTTCTGATGTGGTTCAGGATGATGGGAAAAGAGTTCAGCCTGATGCTATGGAGCACAAGAATTCATTTCAAGTGGGAGTTTCTCAAACACATGTCAGGGGCCAGGAACAAAATCAATCGGGCAGTTTGCTAGACTTTTTAGCAAGGTAACACTTGTAAGACAGAAGGACGTTATTTTTTGAGTGAGCAGAATCATCTCTTTTGAGTATACCTTCACTTTTGTACTTTTTTCCTACTAAAGGGGGCCCTGGACGGGCTAAATGAGAAACTTCCGTGAAGTGCTCCAGGACAACACTGACATCGACCGGGCCGAGCGGATCCTGAACGAGGATGGCCCGTGTCATTGGGTCGTTGGCGTCGTTGGGTCATGACACAAAGGCGGAGGGAGGAGGAGGTCCGTTGCGTCAGCGAAATCAGTCCAGCCTAACAAGTTAGCTAGTCAGAGATGGATCCATGATGGATCCATGCTTATAATGACCAATGGGCGTGTGTTGGAATAATGAAGGATTGATGTTTCATGATATTTCCAGCTGGTTCCCCGCAGCCCGTCTCGCTCAAACCTCACCGATTCCGCCCTGGCGCGGCCCCCATGCGAACCCTGGCCTATCAGGGCCTTGAGGCGTCTGCCTTGGAGCGCCAGGACCGCTTCCCGGGGAGGCGCCGGGAGTCTGGAACGGCACGTCCCATTTTGGAGGAGGTGTGTTGGTCATGACTGCACCGGGCGTGGCGGGAGGTCCGGGGGAGCCGTTTGAAAGCACGCAGCGCCCCCGCGGACGCGGCAAGGAGGAGAATGGCCCAATTGATGTTGACCACCCATGGTATTCACGTGCTGGGCCCGACCGCTTTCCAGCTTTGCGCCACCTGGGATTCTGTGTGGGGCTGGGCTTGGTGGTGGTGCTCTTCGTCTATGGCCTGAGTCTCATTCCAAGCTAGTCCCGCGACACTACACTGTATATCAAGCGACTGTATGACTGTACGGTATTATTTCGCTTTCAACTGGCCTTCCATGGTTCCTTCCTCTTTGGTGGCCCCTGAAGTCGTGTTGCTTGATCATCTCCTCCAAGTCACCCAAGCCTTTTCCGCCGCATGGACGGCGCGTGGACAGCGAGACCCATGTGGACAGCCCATTAGGTGGACTACACTCCACTCGATTCCTGTGGGGTTCTTCACTCCGACAGTGTGGATATGGCGGATATGGGGCCTGTTCCACAGAAAACGGTGCCATAGATGGGGCTCAGATGAACCTCCACGGCTCCACGGCTGTGTCCGACACTTCGTTGGCACCACCGCCTGCGGCCCTCGGACGACAGCCGACTGCCACGGCGCCAAGGACCTTGAAGATCCCCGTGGTGACGGAAGGAGCCGAGCCCACCGCCTTGGACGGCAAAGCTGTTCTGGTCAAGTGGGAGTGCTTGCTGGGAGTCCTGTTGTTTAGTCCATTTTCCACTAAGGGAGGTGAACCCAAAGCCAGTTTGGATGGAACATTTGATCCTACAAACTGTTCTCGTATGGGTGGAAGCTTCATCCTTTCCCGAACCTTTCATTCCAACCTCTACCTTCTTCTTCGGTGCCTTGAGGTGTTTCTTCTTGCTTCCCCCAAAAACGCCGCCAGATCTGCGAGGCAAGGGCTGAGCTTGTCCGAGACTCCGCTGGTCTGTGGCCCTCGGGACCGGCCCTTCACCGCCAAGATCGTCTTCCTCGGCACGCAGAAGCCCTTGAAGGAGCGAGAAGGCCGAGGTCGGGCGAATCGACCGGACGGACCCTTCTCCGAGGTCGGCGCGCCGGTTCTGAGCGATCGTGGCGTGTTTCGACCTCCAAGCCTTCTCATGTCGCCACGTCCTTCAGGAGATGAAGTCGCCCCTCCCCTGGGTCCCCGATGCCGGGCTGCGACATGGCGGCTTTGCGCGCTGGACCGCCGACCGGGGCAAGTGCCTCATGGTGAAGATGGGCTCGCAGATGGTGGCGACTGAGGACTGCGCCACCCGGTCTGGTTGATGGTCGACCAGGTTCGTCCTGGCCGAAACCAGGGTGCGGAGGCGTGTGCGTTCCAAAGATCTCCGTGGCCTTGGGGGAGGAGGGGAAAGGGATGGAAGATGATGGAAGTGACCCAAGGCATCCCAAAGCATTGGCTCAAATTCATTATGCAAAGGATATGGGGCCATTCATTGTATTTTGTGCTCTACTCTTTTGGCTCTCCGCAGTATGATTTTCAGATGGCAACATCTACGAGTTGGTGGAATTCCTGGGAGGACACAGCCCTGCAGGGAGATTTGGCTTTATATAATCAGTGACTTCAGTCTTCAAGAGAGGGTTTGAAGTTGACTGAATCAAGCTTTCAGAGGGCCGGGGCGTGCTTTCAGTTCAAATGATTTCATGTGTTCTCATGTTTTCTCAACCAAATGGTCTCAGCATCACTCCAAGATGTCAGAACTCCCAAGGTCCAACGTAAAGAGGTCGACCAAGTGACCCAGGTTGGTGAGTTTTTTTTTTAATCCGTGATCTCTGAGGCCACGTCCTTCACTGGCTTTGCATCCGGGCGGGAGAAACAAACTCCTGGAAGGGGGGGGGGGTGGTAGGAGGAACTTGGCTGGGCAAGCTGAGCAGGTTCCCGGCGGCTGATCAGGCACGATAAGTGGAAGATAGGTTTGGGGCCCCGTGGAACTTTGAGTGAAGAGTTGCTGAACCATCAGTATTTAGAAAGTGAGCACGGTAGAATTAACATGGAGATGTATGTACTGTAATTACTGTATTCTGTTGCATTTTTTTCATTTTTGCCTATTTTTGACATGCATGTGTACATTTGGTGCTTGTACGTGACCAGCTCTTCAAGTCACTATGTGGATGACTCCAAACAGAACTGAGATGCACACCGCACCTGAGGTATTCAAAGAAATCAACGCGTTGGATGAACAGAAGCTCAGCATCGTAAGCAACTTTTTGTGATTCTTCCTTCTCATCGACTCGACCATTCTCCACTTGCCCAGCCCTTTCACGGTGCTGGATCCAATCCTTCAGAACCGATCCCTGAATCGGGCTTCACATAAATCCTGAATCGTTGCTTCATGAAACTGAAACACATTGAACATCATTGAACTATTTTTCTTGGCCTTCACATGGGTCCTGATTTGATTCGTCTTCGACTTCCAACGGGGCCAAGCCATCGGCTTTTGAGACCCAGGCTCCAGGGCTTCGGAGGGAACGTCACGAACGACACCGAGACTCGGTCAGACAGTGGAAAGGCCGGCCTCGCCGGTTTGTTCTGACCACATACACACTGGAAATGTAACATGGAACCTGAAAACCACATAAAACCACTGGGTTGTAGAGGAACGTCGTCTTCCAGTCTGGTCCATCTCTTCAGATTCCATGGTTCATTTTCCCGGGTGTATGACCACGCATGGCCCCGCATGTGAAGTTGATTGAATTCGTGGCCACGCATGGCCACGCTCAATGAATACATGGGAGTTGCGGCTTTCTGCTGGCACCCTGCTGCAAGATCTATATACTCATGAGCAAACACTAGGGTCGGCGTATGGACAGGCATCGCCGTGTGGCTCTGGGTTCCGACGAGTTTTCGGTCGACTTACCCATCGAAACCACCATGAGTTGCTAGGGCTAGGGTATTGAAACCTCTGGAATTGCTGGATTACAACGTTCATGTCTTGACGGAACCGGTGCATGTCTTGACACCTCTTCAAATCGGATTGAACGCATGATAGAACACCATGCGAACTACCAGTATGAAGAAACAAGATCGCTTTGGATCCCTGTGGGCGCATTTTAATTTATGCTTTCTATTGGGATTGTAACCATCCAACACATGTGAGATGTGCCATCGGAAAAGGCAACAACCTCATTGTACTTCAACATCCAGACAGGCATTAAGTCGGCTTGGTTCCGAGATGACGCTTGGTTGAGTTACATCACCTGCGCCTTCCGATGTTGCACTCGAACATGTGTAGCGCCAGCATCTCTTTCTGTACACTACCACCTGTTCAGCTGCATGCCTGTGCCTACTCATGACAGTCAGGCGAGCACATGGCTCCAGTAGTTTTTGCAGGTGTTTGACTCCGCAGCTCGCCTGAGGAGATGAACCTCACGAACTTCTCCACGCCCGCGCCCTACGCTCCACCTGCAGAGGAGCCGCGCTTGGTGCCGCCGGCCTTGAGGGTGAAGCAGCCGCGCTATATTCCACCCCCAGAGGTTGGAGAGTCGTTCTGGCAGCCAGAGGCGCACTGACATGGCTGAATCATCTGGGAGGGGCGTACTGACTGATGGTGGTGAGTTTTTGCTTTTATTATCTTTTATTCTTGCCCTGGAAGGCGTGGTTCCAAATCGAGCTCATGCATGATGCTACCCAGTGCTTGTCCCGTGTTGCGGACAATGTTTTGATGATCGAACCATGTGCGCGAGTGGATGCAGCAGAATTCCAGAACCAGCATTTTACCCTGCAGCGCTTGTCTTGGTGCAACGGCGACCAAACCGCATACCAAGTGCGACTGGGGGACAGGCACCTTGGCTTCTGGTTCTCCAAGTGCAGAGGGACTGTATTGAATTGATGATATGATTATGTGTAAGAGCAGGTTCTCTACATTCCAGTGCAAAATCAAGTTTTCCTCCTTCCACTTCAGTAAGAAGCTCAAGTTGGACCCAGCAAGGGTTCACCAGTTTCTGAGCATCCAACAAAGATGACGTTTTTTATCGTTTTTTGCTTTCTGTCAAGTTACTTCAGGAGGTGAGGACAGTGAGGATGCCTTATATATATAAACACTGGTTCTTTCAGGCGTCATTTTTTTAAAATTCTTGATGTTTGGTTCAGGGATATTACGACTCATCGCTGATACAAGGCCTATGATATTGACATGTTTTTTCCCCACATCTCTGTGTGGGGTTCTAGTTTTGTTGGCTGCCATCCCGCCCGCATCCGCCCGCCCGCCCGTCCCTCCCTCCGTCCCTCGCTCCTTCCCGCCGTCCACTCACTCACTCCACTCACTCACTCCCTCACTCACTCACTCACTCACTCATTCACTCACTCACTCACATCACTCACTCACTCAACACAAGATCTCACCACTCACTCACTCACTCGCTCGCTCGCTCACTCACTCACTCACTCACTCACTCACTCACTCACTCACTCACTCACTCACTCACTCACTCACTA
>CAXAMN010020335.1:181598-208333 GCA_963970005.1 Durusdinium trenchii
CACTCACCCACCCACCCACCCACTCACTCACTCACTCTCACTCACTCACTCTCACTCACCCACTCTCACTCACTCCACTCCACTCCACTCCACTCCACTCCACTCCACTCCACTCCACTCCACTCCACTCCACTCCACTCCACTCCACTCACTCACTCACTCTACTCACTCACTCCACTCACTCACTCACTCACTCCACTCACTCACTCCACTCACTCACTCCACTCACTCCACTCACTCCACTCACTCCACTCACTCACTCACTCACCCACTCACTACGCACGCCATCTTACCACACACACACCTCCTCCCTCCCCATTCTCATCCTCGTCCATCAGTCTTAGCACAACCGCATCATATACCTTCTCTCCTCACACTTCGTTCTTGACTTTTCATCTCACTACTCCGTCTCCCGTGTGATGTTCATATACATTTGAAATTTGTAAAACTTATCATGTGGGGTTATCCGGTCCTTTTATTTTTGCTTCGGGATGATTTCTGCACCTCCCAGACCTCGCATAGAAGGACTGTCGACAGCACCAGAGCATCAAAAAGCCATGCCATGCAATTCACCTTTGACAGCATCAGAGCCCCCAAACTCTGTAAACTGCCGGCCATTTTTGTTGGTACGTAAGCAACTTTTCTTTGTTGGTTTATGCACCTTGGAATTTCCAAATTCACTTCAAGAACCTCTCACACCCAAACTCCTTAGAATCCTCTCTTTGGCACCCGCGGTCTTCAGCGCCCAACCCCGTGCTCCGCCTATCCGGTGTTCGACTCTGCCGAAGCCGGTCAGGTGCTTGGCCGACGCTGGGGACCACCTGGTCTTGAGGCGTTGTGATTTAGACCCTGCCTGGGTGAGGCTCCAACCAGTGATCAGCGAGAGGAGTCTTGGGATGAGACACAGTGGTGAAGCTGTTTCGGGCCCAACGAGCCAGACATACCAGGGCCTGCCAGGGCCATAGTTGTGAGACCGAGGTTCAGGCACCTCGCACGGGACATTTGATTGGGAAAATATGTTGGCGAAGCTGAAGGATGGTGTGCGCACCATAAATACAAATGAGGTTTTGTCACGCACAGGCACAGGCACAGGCTTTCAACAGGATTGTGGAGATTGTGTTCTTCCGGGGGTGCTCTTTTTTAGTGGAAACAATGCAAACATGCACTTCAACATGTTTCACAGAGCCTTTCCGCATGAGAGAGGCATCTGCTTCGGTATCACGTTGATGAGGTGCAGGATGGTACAGGTACATTTGTGTATTAAGATGTGTCGGTGCCAGATCAAAGCTCTTTTGATTAAGGTTCTATCCTGTTCTATCCACGGGTTTTCCCTCTCTTGCCCCAGCCTGAGGAAGATGGTCTTGAGCATCCACCCGGACTTGCAGGACAACCACCGAGCAGACCTGGGCGAGACCTACATGGGCAATCCTGGTGTTCACTTGCCCTGGGACGTGAAGCACTTGGTGGAATATCCATGGGCTGGTGATCATTGCTCGGCGCCCAAGCCTCTCTACTCTGACCCATCCCAAGCTTGTTACGACCAATTCAAGCACCAGAGCCAGGGCATGCAGGTGCAATGTCCTGCAGAGCCGGAGGACACGCACCTCCTGGGCGATGGAAAGGGTTGCACTGGTTTGTGTGGTGTGACGTCCACGGACGCCCCCTGCAGCTGTGGCACCATGTCATGCCCTGGTTGCGTGAGCGGTTTTGGCTTCGCGCTAGCACGAAATTCAAGCCAGCTTTCTAGTTCGGACTTCTTTGTAAGTCTGACCCCCCTTCCATCCCAAAGCTTTTTGATGCTGAGTTCGACTTTAGGAACACATCTCAGCATGCCAATCTCAAGGGCCTCATCATTAGTGTGAGTATGTGTGAGCATATCTTGATACTGTATATATATGTTTGTATAGGCACCAGTCACATCCTTTCATGGCATAACTATTCTGTCGGAATTTGGTTTGTAAAACCACGTGGAGCTGCCTTACTTGTATCCTGAGTCTGTGCAGGCTACAATGCGCTGACAGACAGCAGCTGGCTTCCTCCTGGCTGTATTTTTGTGGGCTGTACCCAGGGTGCTGATCCTGCTAAGCCAGAGGGCTCATACTCCCCTTTCCTGATCCCAGGCGGACGCGCTTACGCGCGGAAGGGGCGGGAACCTGTGAGTATCTCCTGAGGATGCAGGGTGCATGAAGATGAGAACCTATTGGTGGGGGAGTCACAGGCTTTGAGGGGGGAAGCTTGAAGTGCAGGCCAGCCAGGCTCCTGTTGTGAAGTGCGAAAGAAGTGCACTTGAAGCGAGTCAAGCACTGGAAAGAGTGCTCGACTCATGACCAATCGCTACGTTGACACACTTCAAGCCCATGAATGTCATGAATACTGAAATCCTATGACCCCCCCCGATGTGTGTACCCTCTTCGCTGCTCCGCAGGCGGCTTCAACATCCGCACGTGCCCCAGCAATGCCTTGGATGGTCGAGCGGCATGGAATGATGTGGCCCGCAAAGATGAGGCGGCCATGTGCGCCATGGACGCGGACTGTGCGGGTGAAGAGTTCGTCGGGCGTATGTCACTCTCTGGACGAAGCCTCTTGGATCCTTTTTGTCAGGAATTGCAGTGGCGGTTGGGAGATGGAATTGTAAAGAGGTCCCAGCAAAACACGGTGCGTGTTGAGACGCTAACTCAGTTCCCCGAGAAAAGGAATGGCTCAACGGCAAGGTGAAGCGTCCGATCACTTGAAGGTTTTTGAAAAAAGTATTTCTCGTGATGCACAACTGCAGAAAATTAGTTATTGATTACTTAGCAGACCGAATTAAAAACGCCGTGCATGGAAACCTGGTTTGGGGGACGACGTATCATGAAAACCACCATGAAAGCAAAAAAGAGAGAGTAGAACAGCTTGGACAACAGTTGATCGCAGGTACGTTTGCAGGTTGGGGGTGTCTTCGTTGGCCGGAGACCCCCCACCTGGCTCCGGCCCCCTGCATGTAAAAACTCTTGGAAACAGAGTGTGGCACACACACACACTCAGCCGCTTTGCGGCGCTCTAGCGCAAAAACCTAAATAGGCACCTAAAAAGCCTTAGAAAAGAAAGAAAGAAAAGCAGAAAGAGCAGCGCTAAAAGGGCAGGAGAGAAAGATAGGTGTAGCAAAAGGTGAATACTTAGCCCTTGACTGGGGCAGGGAAACAAGCCTCAAGAACCACCTAAAAAGCCTGAAAGAAAGCCCAAGAAACGACGAAAAACGCAAGAGAAGAAAGCGGGGGGCAGGGAGGGGGTGTATGTCCATGTGTGTGTGTCTGAATACTTAGCACTCTAGAGTTACCGATTACTTGGCAGAAACTAATTAGGTGCAAGAACAGGGATTTCCCTCTGTTACCCTAATTAGGTGGGGCGTAGAGAACCCGGGGGGGGGGGGGGTGGGGGGGTTTTCCGTATGCCCGGCGGCTTTGACTTTCCGTATACCCGGCGGTCGTAAAAACCGTGGTGCCCGGCGGCTTGGATTTTGGGAATACAGTGGTGAAAGGAAGTCGGTTAAGATAATCCAACGTGTGCGGAAAGCAGCAAAATCCGTTATATAGTGATACTCCGGCATGAAAACAGCGCCCCAGTGACGGGGATCACACCCTGCACCCAAGTGGGACGGCAGAGCGGCACACACTTGGACATTGGGTTTTCAGTTAACTCAGTTCCCCGAGAAAAGGAATGGCTCAACGGCAAGGTGAAGCGTCCGATCACTTGAAGGTGTTTGAAAAAAGTGTTTCTCGTGATGCATGACTGCAGACAATTAGTTACTGATTACTTAGCAGACCGAATTAACGCCGTGCATGGAAACCTGGTTTGGGGGACGTATCATGAAAACCACCATGAAAGCAAAAAAGAGAGAGTAGAACAGCTTGGACAACAGTTGATCGCAGGTACGTTTGCAGGTGGGGGGTGTCTTCGTTGGCCGGAGACCCCCCACCTGGCTCCGGCCCCCTGCGTGTATATAGTTAGTAGAGCGATTGTAATGTAGGTGGGTGTGGGCATGGCCAACGACTATGACTATGACAAGCTGAGTGGGAAAGTTGCCGGCCGTGCCACACGGTGCGCCCAGGCTTCACCTTTTGCTGCCCAGGGGCCACCTCCAATCCCTTCTCGGTATTGAGTCTGGGCTACTTTGGTGTGATGCCAGTGCCTTGGCACATTGGCTTCGTGCAGATCCGGACGCCAATGTAAAGCCAACCGCCAAGGTTATGCAAGCCATCGGGAAGAAATCCCCAAACACTCCGGCCAGTCTGAAATCAACTGTAACCCCCCAAGCCAAGATATGTGAGGAGAATGGCCACTATGGTGCCAACGGAGTTGAGTGCAATGCCACGGGCTGCAGCTACCGCCGCAGCTGTGCCTGTCCTTGGTCAGTGCCCGCCTTCAACCTCCGCGTCACGGGGCCCTCCACGCGAAAGACGGTCTTCATCCCTCACCCAGGGGAAGCAGAAACTTGGTGTATTTGGTGCAAATGCGCGCGCTCGCGCGGCGTTGTTGCACAGGTTTGGGCAACAGAGTGAAGCCGGGGGGTGCTGGAGGTGGTGGTGAACCTGAAGGTGTGGCACTGTTTCAAGTGGCACTGTGATTGTGCAGGAGAATGCAAAGCTAAAAGTAAGATCATCATCCTGGTGTGCTTTAAGTTGGGCCTCCAGAGAGGTTGGTGCTCCTTGAACTTCTTATTTAGACTTGCTGACCGTTTCACCATCTCCCAGATGCTTCCCTCGACTGAACATCCACTCTTCTAAGGAAAGCTTCCGTGTGAAAGTGATAAAGACCAAGGTGATTGAGGCTCTTGGGGCGTAGAATCAATTGGTTTATATTTTCTGAGCCCATGCGAATCCCAAGCAGCATGACATGTCGGTTTCGCATGCGAGCCGGCGAAGGCCCCATGCCATCATTGTCTTCGTCGTTTTCGTCATCCTCTGCATCATCCACGGTTGACATATCTTTTAATAGGAACGATGCATCGCGTGTGTTGTTCTGAGGGGGGGGAGCGGATTGTTCCTCCAGGGTCGATGCCGGACCCTTCCAAGCCTCGAAATCGCGTGACGGCAATCAGACCGAGCGCTTCTTTGAGCCAACTGTGTCTGTCCATTGGGTCTTCATTTGGGGTGGTTTATTGAAAATCTTTATATAAAACAGGGAGACCTCCCAAAGACCCCCCCCTAAAAGAAGGGAGACAGACCCAAACCCATCGGTGGTGGGTCTCCGAAAATATAATCACGTGTGTCACGTGTACATTTGCACCGTCGTACTTGCCCTACTCCTTTGTCCCTCTGACGGTCCCTCTTTACCAGACCAAGTTTTGGGAAGACCCCATGAAGATGGCCATCCTCCTCTGAAATGTCCGAACATTTCGCTCGCCTTGCACGTTCATGCAGCTCTTGCACGCCAACCGAACCGTGTGCCGGTTCCAGTGCTGACAAGCGCAAGGCACCAGAGAGTTGTCCGTGTTGCGTGCGATCCAACCATTCTCTTTTCAAACCAGCCTCTGTGTGGTGCCGATGCAACTTGAGTGGCGGCCAGCTCTCAGGTGAGACAGCTCACTGAAGACCCAGAAGATGCTCAGATCATCATTGCTCCCCACATGGACAAGGACTCCAAACTCAGCATTTATGCAGTGGCGATGGGTTCAGACGATAGCTTCCACGTGGCTGGGCTTGATCCTCTTGGTCGGAGCGGGGCAACTGCGATCCCTTACCGCAAAGCCCCGAGCCTTCAGGGTTTGAGGTTTTGAGTTTGACAAGCTCGATCTTTGGATTCGCTTTGATGGATAGGCTTTCGGTGTACAGGTGTACCTTCTTCTTCATTGGCGCTCGTATACTTGCACTCGTACATACTCGTGCAAAAAAAGAGTGCAAACAACGTGGGGGCTTTTGCGAAGTGGATACGCCAAAGCCAGTGCACCTGATCTCAGCCCGCCCACAGGTCGGCGATGGAGTGAACCTGAACCCACCCGGAGTCGCGGCCTTCCTGCAGAGCTGCACGCTTCCCTGCGAGCGTCGCCACGAGTGTGCGGCCATCACACTGCCTCATTATCCAGGCTTTGGAGGACCCCAAGACACTGAAGCAATCGGATCTGGCAGCTTTCCCCCCTTTTCAATCCAGAAAAAAGCAGATATAGGTCAATATAGGTGGAACTAAGAACTATATATGTAGAACTGGCGCTTTGAAAGTGTGCCCGAACAGTTTCTGTAACACCCCGTCGACCGTGGCGGACTTCCATTGTGGACAGGCCAACATGACTTGAGTAGATGGTTCGTCATGATTCGTCACGGTCGCTTTTTGGGGCAGCCATGTGGAACTGTAACCGCAAGTGTTGTGGCTGTTTGGCTAAGGAATCAACCCCAGCGGATTGTGGAATGTGAAAGAGGCACCCGGCCCATCTCTGTTCGATGATCGGAGCATTGTGATCGCGCCCAAATTGACCAAGAGCACTTTACACATGGGGCCGGTGTCTGGGTGGCCAGATTCATTGGGGATTCCTCAGGTGTTTGGCTAAGCCAGTTGGGGAGTGTTGGCAATCTAGCGCTTTCTGCACCCAGGTGGGTGAGTTTGGTTGATTTGCTGCATGTGGCATATGTTCCTCGTTGAATGGGCAAACATCTGGATCATGGAAAACAAGAACGGCATCTTCTTTTTTTGAGCCCTGCACATGAGAACCGCCCCCTGTTAAGTACAGTAGAGGAAGAGCCACCAACACTTTACAAACATGTTGCAAACTGTTTGGTGTTGACCTTTTCGAGCTGCATGCCTCACGACCGAGTGGCTCTTGCCCCAGGTCTTCATCGGCCATCCTGGAAAGACTTATGTGGGCGATGACCCTGATGTGCGGGGCATCTTCCAAGGGCTGGAGAACCGTCCGACTGACGGCCCAGGCAGCGCGGTTGTCCGGTGGAGCAGTCGGGCAGGGGGGGCATGTTGGCCGTATGGCCTTGTGTTTGATGTGCCCGAAGACGGGGGGAGATGGTTCTCACATGTTCTCACAATCCTCGCAATTCCCGAGATCTGCCATAATTTTTCTGCAGGTAAGGTGTCTCAATTGTAAGTGTAGGCGGCCAGTCTAAACCAGCATCATTCAGCTATGTAAGAGTCAGCACCAGAAATATGAGTAGAGGGCCTGATTGAGCCAGCGGGGTGCTCTTCGGTCCAAAAACATTTCCAAGGTAGTGCGCCTGGCGGACCCTTTTCTGCAAGTGGGCGATGGCGTGTTATGAACTCCACTGCACGTTCCGTAGGTCAAATTGGACCGTTAGCCTAGTTGACTCCACCGTGATTCAGTTTCACAAAAAGAGACATAGCAGACACATGGTTACATAGAGATTGTTTGTTCACGGATGTTTGTCATACCGTCCTTTCTTCGATCCTTTTGCACACTGCCGCCCCCATTGACTTCAAGCCATGAAGATGTGTGAAGTTCCCCGTTGAAAAGGATGGAACAAGGAGGAAGGTTCCTGCTGAGAGATCCTGCCGAGCGAGACCATGTGGTCCTCATGGCTGCGAGGGTTGGTGGGACCAGAGATGCCAACGGGAGCTCGATGCATTCCATTGGATCCAAGTAGAGCCTCGGCGATGGACACCCGAACAGCTACAACTACCATCAAATACCTGCTTCATCCTGCTTGAAGCCAGTGAGATCATGTTTTGAATGGCCGAGCCCCCAGAGAAACCGGTCAGTCGGTGGTTTTTTTGGGAGGCTTCAGAACTTGGAGATGTGAGGTACGACCGGCATGGGTACTGAGTGGCTCAAGGCCTTTTTCCAGTGCAAGGAGAGCGTAGTTTCGGGCACCGAATTCGATCCACGAATTTGGTATTAGCTGCATTTAGCAGTTTGTAGTGGATACCGTTGCTATATGTGGACGATATGATGTGGCCTATGCCCACCCAGGTGTAAAGTGAGACAAGACCAGCCTACTGTCATGATGGAACTGTTGATTGCAGAGCTTATTGAAATCAGAGCGGCAACTGGGCCCACTGCAGTTCTCAAGGCAGCAGTCCTTGATGTTTCAAGCTGGCGTTTCAAGGAAACAACTCCTTGCGCAGTTCACCAAACCAACCGGCCTCCCTCCCAGTGGAGTACCTTGGGTCTTGTCAAAAGTAGGCGGCCGGAGTAGATGGCACCTTTACCTATGGAAGATTGTCCTTGTTGGGGGGCTCCAGGAGGCAACCTTCCACCGCCAGCCACTTGTTTCTTTCTGTTTTGTGCCACTTGCTTCGAAGTCGCTGTAGATATTTGTAGGACTTTCGTTGATTAATTAGCACCCATCACAACATCGCGAAGACCGCGGTGCTTTGTGATTCGATTGTTTTCTTTGACTGACTGCGTGCCGGAGAAAGGAGTTCTTTGAGAGCTCGGTTTCTAATCTTCTGGTGTAGAACGCCTGGAGCTTGAGCATCATTGGCACCCATGACACGATCATTTTCAAACACAAACCTGACTCTTTCTTTAGATAGCATTTGTCAAGTGCATGAACCAGGGGCGGTCGGGTTGCACGAGCGGGGTGGACCATTCTGCTACTCAGCAGATGGCATCTATGGCGAATCTAGGGCATGAGGGTATGAGGTGTTTGCTCTGGAGGTGCTCCCCCGCACTTCGCGACCTAGTTCGCGACAACTTGGTTTGCATCTTGAAAGGGGTCTCGGTGAATGGTGTGTTGGGAGTTTGGTGTTCAAGAAACCGATGAGTCTTGCAACGCATCTGGCTAAACCATGAATTTGCATGCAACTGGATATGAAGATCACACCAGTTGGTCGCGTGCAACTGTGTTACTAATGCTAATTAACCAGTTTCTCTATGTTTCCCTTGGTGGAAGGGGCTTCGTCCCCCTTGGAGTTCTTGAGCCGATCATCATGGGCCTTGGGGGGGCACATAGGCCCGCCAAAGATCCCCAAACCGTAGGAGCACACGACCTGTGGCAGTCGCTCAGCTTCCAAGTTTTGGAAGGCCCAAGGGATCCGTTCAATTCCTTTCTCCACATCTATCGTGAAGCTCGGTTCACCCGTGAAGTACGAAGCAACCCAATACTGTAAGACACCCTAACAAGAGACAGTCTGGAGTTGAACTCACCGACTCCGAGCGATCCTTGAAAGACTCCCATGCGCGGACCACCTGGAACCAAAGCCTCCACCCCACCAGGGCAATCCTTTTGTCAATCCATGGTGTCCTTCCGTGGTTGCGCTTGAGACCGGGCAGTGCGGTGGGGTCGTTGGGTAGCCGCTAGGATCACTACAGCTTGGAGGACGACTTCTCAGGGGCTGTGCAACATGGGTTTGAAGACGAAATCTCGAATGTCTAGAGTCTAGATGTACTTATACAGATGCTCTCGGGGGTGGGGGAACGTGGATGCCAATGCATAACTATCAGGAGGCCCTTTCTGAGAGGATGATTCCACCAGAACTGGCCGAACTGCCTCAAATGATGGTGTTTCTTCTGAGATGTTTGCCCAACCCTTCAACTTCCACAGCTTGTTCGTTGTACAGTGCAGCTCAGTTTCATCGCAGACAAGCTCTTTGTCTTCACCAGGAATTTGAACTTTCTCTGTGCCAAGCTTCTTCTCTTGACACATGTTGCAGCACTGAGCCAGCTCGTTCTGGGGAATTCGCCGCGCCCGGGTTGGGCGGTTTCCGCGCGGCGCAGGATGTCAAGGAACGGATTCTTGAACATATGGCAGTGAGCTTCCTGAAAGGCGAGGTTTCGTTACGACAGAGCTGGGCTCTGCCAGCGGAGATGATCGGAGAGCCAGCGGGACATGGGGATGGGGAGGACCAGTAATTAAGGTGCCCACCAGAGAACAGAGAACAGATGGGATTTTGATTTGAATCATGCATGTTCTCAATGGCCGCGTGGGCAGCGCCGCCAAGCATTTCAACTTACTACTGAGTGCTTCATGATGGTGTTACAGCCGGTCCAACCGTCATCAACGATCCGCTTGTATCCAATAGCGCCATGGTCTCCAGACTTGCCAGGATTGTGGTGAGCATCCCATGCCTTTAGTGCAATTGGTGATTGAACACCTGGATCAGCCTGGTCACATCGACATCCCCCGTGTTCACGACAGACGAGCGAGTGCATCAAAGGAGAGGTAATGGCAAATCCCAAAGGTCAATCACATGAGTGGACAGGTGGGACCCAATCACTTTGAGACAACTGGTGGGACCCTCCAATGTGGGACAACCGATCCACGGATCCATAGATGTGCTCGGGTTTTTCATGTGTGTTTTTCCCTTAACATCCCTTAACTAAAGTACTTACTAAAGGGATCTCAGATCTCTGGTATGCTTGGCAACCTTTTTTCTGGGGCCCTGACCGTTGCCTCTCTTCAGGCTCCGTCCATGGGAAGATCATGTGCCTGGTGGGCCCGCCGGGTGTGGGAAAGACCTCGATTGGGAAATCCATCGCGCGGGCCATCGACAGGCGGGGAGGGCAAGGCCATGGGGTGCAGAGCTTCCCACCCAAAGTTGTAGATGGATGGATTGACGGGTAGGTAGGTGGGTAGGTGGGTAGGTGGGTAGGTGTGTAGGTAGGTCTGTAGGTTGGTAGGTATATAGTATATAGGTAGGTAGGTCTATAAATCAGATAGATAGATATAGATAGATAGACAGACAGACGGACGGACGGACGGACAGACATTGATAGGTATATCGATAGGTTGGATGGATCTATCTATTACAGATAAATATGTTCTTTTCCCCGTCTCTCCCTACATCTGATACATGATCTTTTGCCGCAAACGGAGTCATGACGTCTTCCAGTTCCCAGCTCCGGCCTGGGCGGCCATGGTCCCGCCCTGCCCATGGCCAGGCAGTTCTTCCGCTTCTCCGTGGGCGGCCTGCATGACGTCTCGGAGATCCGCGGGCACCGGCGGACCTATGTCGGGGCGATGCCGGGCAAGATCATTCAGGCGCTGAAGATCAGGCGCCGATTGGCGATGCGTGGAACTCCCTGTTTTCTTCGAGAGGGTAACCAGGGGAGGGGGGAAAGGGTCCTGAAAAAAGAATATACGCATATATATATATATACAGTATATACATTTTTCATAGGACCATGTTAGATCATGTTGAGTAAGCGCATATATAATCGTATAATGATTATTAATTGTAGTTCATCAAAAGCTCACTTCTGTGATGATCCCCACTTGCACATTTGGTCTCAGGAGCAGCCTGTTCTCAGCACTCTCAGTCAGAAATACGTCTTGTTTGGGTCGGAGAACCGGGACTCCTTGGATGGTCATGTCATATCTTCAGATCTTTGGGCGCTCTGCGCTCAAGGAACTACACCTTCAGAGGGTGTTTCTCAAAGAACCCAGGTCAGTTGCCCAGCCAGCTGTCTCGCATAGAATATGTGTGAGCTGTACAGTTATTCCTTTTCGGATCTTTGAGAATTGGAGGCGAAACATTTTTTTGCCACACCGTTGCAGTGACCTCGCCCGCCGAAGCTGGCGCCATGCCCATGCGCCCCACCCGAAGAGACGCCACGCGACCGTCTTGAGACGCGACGCCCGCGAGACCGTTCGATGTGTCCAGGCAGGTGTCCAATCCGGTCATCTTAGTGGATGAAGTGGACAAGCTGGGCCGTGACTTCCGTGGGGCCTCCCAGAGACTGAAGTGCCAGTTCTTATCAGTTCTTGCAGGATCCTGTTCTGGCACCAGTTCGAGCTGCCGCATCCCTCAAAGAAACCCTAAACCCAAGCCTTGCAGGATCTTCACTTTTCAGCTTGCTAATGCCTGAGAAGAGTGATGAAGAGTGGACCATGAAATCACTAGAAACCCTGCTTCAGATCACCCAGATGTCCCCTACACCGGTGCATGCCGGCCCACGACTATCTACACCTCGAAACCATACCACCGAGGCGGAGATCCCTCTTCCGCCCTGCTGGAGGTCCTGGACCCCGAGCAGAACGCGAACTTCCGAGATCTCTACTTGGACGCTCCGATGTTCTGCCGGGTCTTCGGTAAGACGAACCGAAGGTGGCCAAGAAAGAAGAACTGCAAACGAAACATGTATGTGTTGCTTTTTTTGCACACGGGCCTGCCTCGGCCTGCCTCGCTACCCGCTACCTGTGAAAGAACGAGGGTGTCCACTTCACCGTTGCCCTCCACACTGAGTCAATCGCCGGAAAAATGTGTCGGCTTTTGAGGAATGAAGCTGGGGAAGAGCGGGGGGAGGTTCCTAGGAGAGCATGGCGCTTGCTTGATTTTCTAGAAAACCTGGTGAGTGGGAAGGAAAAGACAGCTCAAAAGTGGCAGTGGCCACCTTGTCGGGTGAACTTTTTGTTGGGGTTGAGCGGGGATGGCCAATTGCCAGCCACCAGATCATTGTGATGTCATAGTGACATCTTGTGTTTTGCAACTGTGCAGGTCGAAAGATTCGAGAGGATACTGATCTACTCTGCCACTATAGGAAGTGGCCAGTTTCTCCCAAGCTTGTACTAGTGACTATTGCTGCATCCTTCAGCATCCAGAAGCTTCCGAGTTGACCACTGACTCTCCGGTCCATGAGAAGATCACCGCTCCCGACCGGGTCGACCCGTCCTGAAGTTTCCCAAGGATGTGCCGTTCGACCTGTCGAAGGTCCTGTTCATTTGCACGGCCAACGTCACTGACACCATCCCAGGAGAGATGAAGGTCCATGATATAACATGATATAACTCCATAAAGCTCAGTTAGTAGCCAAATCTGCGAGTTGGAGGTGAATCGTGGCACATTCTGCAACATACAGTACTTGGTAGTTGTTTTGACATATACTGTATTACGCTGTATTATCATTACTACCTGAGATTGGATTCATGAGAAGCATTTTGGCACCATATATGTACAGTCTTAGTTTGATTCTCCCGTGCCCAGCTGGGTGTTGTGTCCAGGACCCTTACTTGATCGAGCCTTGGACAAAGATGGCTGGAAATGCTCGTTCCACTGAGAGCATTCCAAACAAACAGATGTTCAAACAACAAGAGGATGGCTCTTGATAATTGAATTTGCGACACTGCCGCATGTTCTACCAAATTTGGAGGCTGGGACTTGAGGAATTTCTTGCACGTGCTGAATCGTGCAACAACTGTGATCATCGGTGGCAATCTTCCTCTGCGCTAGTTGCGCTAGTAGGGTGTTGCTCAAGTGTTTGTTCAGAGTTCGACACTTCCATACCAAGTCGGTGTGTCGAACATGACTGGCTCGCACCTGACTGGCTCGCCATCGGGGAGCCGATGAGCGGATCAAGACTTCAACATGAACGAGTCACGAACTTCAATGCTATGACGTGCTGCCGCCATGACTCACTATGACAGCGGGTGGTGTTGCAGGGTGGTGATGAACTCGTTAGGATTTGCTCCCAGGTGCTCAAGGTGAAGGACAAGCCCCAAAGGGGGAAGAACCCACGAGAGCAGTAGAGCCCTCCTCCAGGAATGGAAATTATTCGACTTGCCGGCTATGTCTACGAAGAGAAGCTGGCAATAGCAAATCAGCACCTGGGCGGATGTTTTGTTGTTTTTTACCCAACCTGTGTTTTCGACCGAGCAGGCGTTGAGGTAGCCTGGATAGGTAGACATCATCAGCTTGCATTGTAGGTCCAAGAACGTGCGTGAAAAAACACGTGCCTGCTGCAGGTACCTTATTCCGCAGACCATTGCGACCCAGATGCAACCAGCTCCAGATGATTTGGGATACGATCAAGCCAAGGATGCATTCTTGGCAGTGGCTGATTTAGTCACCCCTGCATCGCATGAGACATTTGTTTCTCAAATTGAACCTAGAACCCAGCCTGTGGCACTGGTCGCCTAGGCGAGCAACGGCGTGGCAAAGGACATGCTGGATCTTCAACCCGAGGTTGGGTGATGATTTGATCGTGTTTCACTTCTCAACACTGTCCGTCACATGCTTTGGCGCGCTCCAGTTTCCATTCTTCCGTAGGGTGCCCCCAGCTCATTAAAGATGAGTGGGAAGCATGTGGAAGCAAACAGCTTCGTCACGGTCGGCGTGTCACGGCTGACCCATCGAAACGTGTAGAACCCTCAAAAGGCTAAGTCGTGTCACAAAGCATTAGAAATCGATTATTTAATTATAGATCATATTAGAGCAGCAAGGCCTTAGGATGCCTCAGGCATTTCTCCCCTGAAAACTTCTTGTTCCATTTGGTTCATGGGCTTGGACCACCTCCAGCCACCTCGCTCGGATTTCGTACCGTGTGCCCCGGTACGGCGCACGTTCCTCGCACTCGGCGTGCCGCGCGTGCGCGTGTGCGCGTTTGAAAGGCGCTGGCGGAGTTGATCCGGAACTACGCACGAGAGGTGCGGGGACGACCAAGAAGGGACTCACCTGCCACGAACCGACTTCCAAGACAAAGGTGACAAGGAAGAATCAGGAAGAGAGAGTACAAGAGCATATAGCACTTGGCCATATAGTCTATACAAGCTTACCGCTTACCCCTTGGATCCCCTTGGCATTTCTTGACCTTCCTTGACTTTCAAGCTCGGGTGCCTCGCAGTGAGCTTCTTGGGGAAGCGTACTACTTCTGGATGATCAATTACATTCGATTCTTATATATTCTTATTGTATCTCCAGAAGTGGTCTTTTGCTTTGCCAACCCCTTCTGAATTGCATCCGTCCACCCGTCCGACGAACTCCGTCACCCGTCCGGATCGACCGGTGCTCCGGTCAGGCGGGGGTCCGGGAGCTCCGAAAGCTCCTGGAGAAGATCACCCGGAGACCCGGACAATCTGTTTCAGGGCGGGAGCTCCGATCGTGCCAGATCTCCAGACCGGACCCATCCAGTGTCCCATCCGGGTGTGGGACCGCGCTGTTGATTGAGGAAGGGCGTTGTTTGGGGATGGAGGGAGGGCGTTGGTTTGGGCAAGAGATTATTTAATCCAAAAATAAAGGCGCCAGCGCCAACTTGGAAGATTTAAGCACTCACTCCGAATGATTGAGGCAATATTGAGCACCTGGTTTGTTGGAGACCATGTCGGTGAAGCACAGGTGGGTCGGATTGCACACTCAGCATGTTAATAGTACATTTATGTTTTTGTTCGCGTTGGAGTGGGAAATTTGGACAGTTTGATGAAGAACCCACTGAGATCTACCAGCAACCCACTGTGAGTTACTGTGGTGTCGACAGCTTCTCACTGTTCTCGACGTCCTCAATTATCAAGCTTTTGAGGGCTTGAATCCCTCCAACTTCAACTTAACTGGGCATGCAGGATTTGTGGGAACGTGCGCTCATGACCTGCTCAGCCAAGGAAAGTTGCTTTGAGCATGGTTCGCGCGGAGGCGGCGGAGAGGAAACTGGCCATGATCTCACTGGAGAATCTTCGGAAGTTTGTGGGTCCAGTGCTCAGTTCCCTGAGGGGTTCCAGACAACGCTAGCCGCAGACATAGCTGAATCTTGGGAAGGGTCACCCATTCGCCCTCTGCCCTGTTGACAATGCTGCGACCCATTTCGCTCATTCAGGACATACATTTGTAATTGTTGATATGCAATCTTGCTTTAAATGTATGAGTATTCATTTGAATTTGGCTACGGGATGATTTCGGACAGCCACTTCTTATAGCTGAAGATCATTGGCGCCTTGGGTTTGCAAGGGATCTCCTGATGGATTTGAGCACTGAGGCCAGCCGCCCCATTCCACGGACAGGCGCCACCAGCGCCTTTTTTTGAGTCGGGACGATGCTCGTAGCCAAGCCTGAAGACTTGGGACTGAAGATGATCTACCTCAGCTCAGCCATCCACTCGATCATTCATTTTGTGAGGGGAATCAGATAGAATTATGGTAGGACGTGGTCATTTTCACCTGAAGCCCTAGAACAGAAGCATGTGACCTAGCGAGGCCAGTTGGCGAACGGTCACACATGTACTATCATGTACTCCAAAGCCCACTGGTCAGTTGCAACTACTGTCCCCCTCCTTGAAGCGAAAGATTCACTTCGTCCGTTGTTTTATTCTTCTTGGTGCCCACCGAAGGCGGCTCGCAGGTGGCTCGTTTTCGCAGGACCAGGGCTTTTGGGGTTGATTGGGGCGCCACACTACGCATGAGAATGAGAATCTCTAGCATCTCACGTGCCTCACATCCGTTTCTGCTGGTGTTTGTGGAGCCAGGCTCTTCCAGGATGCGGTGCCCAGTGGCGTGGCCATGGGCCTCGCCTGGACCGCTCTGGGTGGCAAGACCCTGGTGGTGGAGGCCCGGGGCCGAGTGCCTGCGAGCAACGCACGGGCAGCCCAGGGGGTTTCTCGCGTCGTGCAGAGAGAGGAGAAGATCGGCCTGACTGGGGAAGAGTGGCCAGATCGATGGAAGCAAGTTCGGAGACTTCTGAGATGCTACTCCGTGATACTCTGCATGCTCCTCCAAAGGGGATTAGACAATTACTGCAAAAAGGATGACCGCATTGAGCTTCTTGCAGTGTAGATTCTAAACGGATCTTAATGGGGGATCCTCTGAGAATCAACATGCCTGCAGGTCTGCTTCGGGCTACTTGCACTTCAGTCTACCATGCCGTTACTCCTCAGTCTTCCCATTGAGCCGGGCCTTTCGTTCCAGCGGCTCAGGAACGGATGGCCGATGCCGACGTCTCAGTGGACGCATCGACGACCCCGCCGGAAGGTTCATCGAGCACGCGACTTGACTGAACAAGCAGTTGCGGTTTGTAGATTCAGGCGGATTCATGCAGATTTCACCGGCGGAATTTACATGTCGCGGTGGTTGCCCGTTCCGCCTTACCAACCAGGACATTCAAAGAGAGACGCTTTTTACACACCTTCATTGTACCCCAACGTTCAAGCGAAGTTGCAGAGTTTTGGTGGAACGAAACGGGGGCGTTCACTACTACTGAGGACATCGAGGTTTGGAATGAAGCGGGCTGAACACTTTAAATCAACGCTGCCGCAGCTTGAGACGCCGCGTGTTCATGTTCTCCCACACCCCAAGCAAACACCGCGTGAAACCACGCGGTTCCGACTCATCAGCGACCGCAACCCGCACTGAAACCTGTCGTTTTGGCCGAGGCCCTCGTCCTCTTCCTCACGGCCAAGGAACTCTGGCCCTCGGATGAAGGTCACAGGGAAGCTGGGCAAGGCACGGGTGGTGGACGGCCGGGGGAGGAGACTCTCCGGGAGGTGTGTTGGGGCGTGGGCTGAGATGGGGGAGCTCGACTAAAATAACATGTTGTAACTCCTGTTATTCTTTCTGTCAATGGCGTCGATTCACGTGGAGCAGGACAATCCAACCTCAATGCCACACAGTAAGCAGGTGAGATCACTGTGACCCTGGCGCCTGGTGTGATCAGGGGGGTGGCCTCACTGGCGAATCCACGCCCCTCCGTGCCAGGTGATGGGTGAGTCGAGCGAAATCGCTCTCACCTATGCCAAGATCTTCCTGCGGGAGCTCTCGCCCCAGAATGACTTCCTAGATACGGTGCCTGGGCTGGACGAAACACCAAAGATCTCAAAGTGACAAATCCTCCCAAAAACGTGTCATCCTTTCAGCCTGTCCTTGTTTTGGGACAAGCTGAAAGACGTGCATCAGCCCAGAGAGGAAGGCAAAGACGAGGGGGAGGTGGGGGCGTAGTGGCATACACCGACTGCAAGATTGTGTGCTTCAGCCACTAGCACTTCCAGAGCATGTCCACGTTGGAAGCTTTTTGCACTGTGGTTAGAGTGTGGTTGGGTTCGTGTGATTCTGCGACCAAGAGAGCTCCAGGCATTCATCCACATGAATATGCCAGAGGGCGCCACTCCAAAGGAGAGAGCTTCCGAAGCGGGCCCCGGATTGGACGGATGGAGGTACAAAGGTGGAATAGAGAGGGAGAGGGAAATCTACTGGATACCTGGATGCTTTTCGGGGCGTATGAGCAACCGCCGAACAGTGTGATGCCTGATTTTGCAAAGAGCGGTCGTGAATTTCAGGAATTTGGCTATATAACACCTGCACAAGCGATAGGACCGATAGGACCCATCAAAAGAGACACCCAGTGAGATATCCATATCCCGCAGTTTTTAAAAGGTTCAGCTATGTTGACCTTGTGGCCAAACCTTGCAAAAGTGATGATCACCATGTTTTCCTATTTATTATCCCTTCTATTTAGCAGTATACGTTTTGGGATTTGGCGCTCAATGTCCATGCGATTGAAGATGGAACAACTGTGCGATTCTGTCCGTTCTTCAATTCTCCAGACGTCTTGTCGATCTTGAGGGCGCGCGGTTCGCACGATATAGAACCAGTCACAATAATAAGAGGATATGTTTCTTCGATAATGACCAATCAACGCAATTTGTTTGTCACCATTTTGTTCGTTTATAGAAGATACGTATGCGTTGGACGATTGGAGAACAAACGTATTTTTCCAGTTGCCCATGGAACTTTTTGTTCTTGCAAGGATGGTTGACCAGCTGCCACTGCTTTTCTAATGCCATGTCCAATATCATCTCAATATATCTCAATGTCTAAACGCACCTAATTAATGGATTTAAATAGGTCAAAACGAGGCAAAACGAGAGACCAACTCTCCTCGTCGTTCGCGCAGGATGGACCATCTGCTGGGGTGACCATGACCTCGGCCCTGTCGCTTTGGCGCGCATCAACAGCGACACTGCGCAATCGCGGCCGCTCGCGCAACTCCTCTACCCCGAAGCCCGACCCGTCCAAGGTTCGAGGTTGATCCGAAGACCTGGTCGTTTGGTGGGTTGGTTTCACTGCGTTGGGCGATCTGCGTGAGTCTGCCGGCAGCGTCCGGACTCGCCACGCCGTCTGGGTGGGTGGCTGAGGCTCAGTATGGCCTTAGATCGCCCGGTGAAGCGAGACCTGGCGATGAGCGGTGAGGCGAGACCTGGCGAACCGGTGAGGTTGAAGGCATCGTGGGGCCCTCCAGGTCACCTCGGAATAGATTGAATAGATGAGACCGATCATGACAGATCGATATCGATACAGCTAGCGGAGGATGGGGAAGGGGGAGGATGGGGGGGAGGGTAGGATCATGGTAGAACGGGAGGAACCTGAAAGGAACGCTTAAAGAAAAAGCCGCGCGGCCATCGACCGTGCCCGGTCGACGCTCGTCGCGGGTGTGGCAGGTCACCCTGACGGGCAAGGTGCTGCGAGTGGGCGGCATCAAAGAGCACTTCGGCAGACTTCGCGGAGTCCGGCGGTGAGTCCGACGGCCACGAGGTGTTTGCATGTGTTTGCGGAGGTGAGGTGCGCACATGGGGAGAAAAACCCTTAGTGAAAAGAAATGATGTCCACCGTCCCCCCCCCCCTCGTCGTTGATACGCAGTTGCTGCCTTCCCCCCCACCCCAAAAAATGAATCTCCCCATGACATATCTGGAAGGAGCAAGGAACCATGCACTATATACACCGAAAATGCACTTGATGGAGACAGCCTTGGAGAGCCCCGGCCCTACCAAGTCACATCGGCCAGTTGGAATCCGTAAGACAAGTGTGAGGTGTATTTGAAGGCTGGTTCCACCCAACGCCTCCTGCGACTACGAATCAGGACTGCTTATTCACCCTGCTCGGCGTTGCAACAAGAAAGCCCTCTGCTTTCTTTAGCGATGTTTCAGCACTGTGGTGAAGTCGGTCTTAGCTTGGTCTCATGCCGAGTCCTTCCCAGGCTTTTGTCCCCAAACCAGGCCTGTCCAAAAACGGTGACTGCCCTCCGGTGCCCAGGAAGACCCTGGCTGCGAAGCGGGAGAATGTGGAGAATTTGGTTTTACCCATGTCCAATCAGGCGACCGTAGGTCACCCTGCAGGATCTGCACGGTGGGATTGTAGTTTGGTACATTCTTGGTGGGGTTTCCCGCCAGCTGTGAGCTGTGATTGATGGATTTTGCATGCAATGGATGCCCATGCACAATCTGTCAGCTTTTGTGGGCTTCCGATGCATTTTAAGTCAATGAAGCTTGCTTGAGCTGACTTGTTACGACTGGAAGCAGGGAGACAAGAAAGGCGAAGAGGCATTGAAACTCCTAGAGGAATCAGAGAATCCTAATCGTGATCATTTGACACATCCGGGCACGTCGACTTCGTCACTCGTGTTACAGACACCTTGTGGGAGGCCGACTATTTGGAGCTGAAACCCTACTTGCGGGCAGGCGTGGGGCGAGGTTTCAGGGTTTCCATCGTGAAAGTTGTGTTTGGAATTAGGTCAGGTGGCTTCACATTGATATTTACGGTGATTTCTATCCTTCTAAGTAGATGGGAAGGTGGGTTTATATGGCCCCCATCACGAAATGCGGAGAAAGCAGAGAGCACAACCTCCAGGAGGTACCAGTGGAGTGCTTTTCGCTTGCACTCTGCAAACCCGAACTAGGGTTATGTCCTGAAAGATGTTCAATGAAGCGGCTCAGCTGGCAAGGCGGGAGTACATGAAAGTACCAAATAGAGTCGTAGAGCAAGACCATATGAGTCATATGAGGCAGGGCAGCTAGCAGGCGTTTCATTTCGTCGTGCTGACCCGGTGACCTTGAAAACACCAGAATTTGCTTTGCAACATGAGCATTTTGCATGTTGCTAAGCAGCTTGGCACTCGGAAATGGATCCCGTTCCAGGTTTGACCGCTCACTTTGTGGACCACTTCGATGATGTCTACAGATTAGCCTTTGAGGAGAGGGGAAATCGACGGCGCCGATCTCGGCAGCGCTTCTACTTGCGACCTCAGACATGGCATCCTCAGCCCAGAGGCTTCCGCCCACGTGGCCCGTCCGGTCGCCGAAGGACACGGGCGCTCCGATGCTACCGGGCTCCCGGGGCAGCGACGTGGTCACGGTGAAGACGCCCATCGAGGCCATGTCAGCAGGGTGGAGCCAGAAATGGGTTCTACATGTATATTATATATACATATATTATATATATGATGTTTTTTCTTGGAGGTTCTTCACTTGGCAATCGAAAGCAGCTTGGACCTGGATTAAAATTCGAGTGGCATGGAGTGGCACTTGTTGTGCGGCTCCAGTTCAACTTGTTTGGCTTCCCCAGAAAGGTTGTTGACCTGTCCAACCCGCCAAACATCACCATGGAATTACTTGCATAACTTGTTTGGGCAAAGCTTGCACCATGGAGTTTCTGGAACTTCCCAGCCAATTTGCGAACACCTGGTTTTAAACAGTGGCCGGTGCCATGTAAATAGGTGTTGGAAGCAAAGCGCCAAACATGACAGCCCAATGTTTCTATGTGTTTAGTGTTTGTATTCCATCCCAATGCGTTCCCCAGCACATCGTCGAAGCCAAGGGAAAGGCATTGTTTTGCTGGAGACACCGCCCGACAAACACTTCAGGGTTGATATCTACCGTGCAGTCTTACGTGCCTATAGTGGCGGCTTTGTGCGACTGCGATTTTGCATTCTGCCAATTCCCTTCCTCTCAGCACACGTCCTCTAACATGGTGCAACTGATGATGGAAAAGCGTTCCCCTCACGCCAGGAGATGGCGCCCCCAGCCATGATGCAGCAGGCAGGACGTTGTTGAATGTGATTGATCGTTTACTGACCGTTTTGCGCAAATTCCCCTTGTTCAAGGGAACCATTGTACAGGTGTCACCGGTCGTTGATCTTTGGTTGATGGTTTAGTGATCGTTCCATTGCATAGGCCACCACTTTCATTGCCGCACAGGCCACAGAGAGCCAGCCGAGCGCGGCTACTGTGTGATCGGCTGCAGTGGATGCAGAACTCCCCAAACAGCCCCAAACCACCCAGCGCAACCACCCATCAACCAAGAGCTCTCCCAACGCAAAGCGACAGCATCAGACAGCCTGATCAGTAGCAATTAGAGGACCCCCTCATGTTGAAGGCTTGGACTTATGATTACAGTAGATATCATTTAGATAGTTAGAGTGTGGAAGAAATGTTGGTTACGCAACAGTTGCAATTTTCCTGCTGGCCTTAGCTTAATCAACCCCATATTATACCATGCAAATGTTTTCGCCCTTCATTGGCACAGCTGAGGCATGATATCACTATCGCATACAATCACATAGCATCGTAGAGTATATGCTGGTCGTCTAATTGAACAAGGCCAGACAATAAAACTAAATCTAGTTGGCGGAGTTGGCCTGTTTCCAGCTGCCTGGAAGGCTCAAGACACCTTGGGACCATGTCTCCCCAAGCCAAAGATTATGCTTTGTGTAATTCCTTGCCATTCCGGAGAGATATACACCAACTTATACTTATACCTTTGTCCACACTGAATGACCGTTAGCTGTTGCTGATCTTCACTGCAGCTGTGTCCCGCACACGTCGGCGGAAATGATTCTCGGCCGGGCGCAGCAGGGGTGGTGGCCGCACATAAGAGACAGATGTACAAGAGCATCCATTTTTCAAGGATCCAAACGGCTTGCGTATGGCAGGGTTTGGTGCCCCTGAACTTGCCTGCGGGCTGTGAGGAAACTTCGTCATCCGACTGCCTTTCGGGCTATATACTGGAATATGTTTAGTAAGTTTTTCTGTACTGATCCATGATGGCGACTGAAGCTGCATAGCAACCGAAACCAAAACATACCAAAAGCCTCAACTGAGATTGTTATCCCCAAACTGGCATGGATGAGCCATTCCTACCCCCATTGCCATGGAACTTCATAAAAGATAACCAAAGAGGCTTCGTATGGGTTCGTTTTTTTCGCTTGACCGGGGTCTTCCCTTGCGCAGCTAGGGGTCAGACAGCAACTTAGGACGCAACCAGTGACGCCACCTGCCTCGTCCTTCGGCGTCCTGTGCAAGACGCGGAAAACCTCTCCGTGTGCCAAGGAGCACAGCTGTGTTGCGGGTAATGTGTGAGTCCTTTCTGGACACCTGGTGCCCAGTGGGGCCTTTTTGGCCATTCCAGGCCGCACTCCCAATCTCAACTGCCAAGCCCCGCGTCTATGATTCTTCTTGATTCTGTTCAGCCCCTTCAGTAGTTCTATACTGTAGGTTCCCAGGCACGGGCCACTGTCCAGGCAGAACTCTCGGGCACGGGCCAGCACGGACAGAAGTCTTCGGACAGCTCAGACCCAGATTCCGATGCCTTGTGCAAAAAGGTGGAGCCGGTCCGAGCGGGTCTGGTCTTGGTCTGAGCCGGGCGCCCTAGCAGGAAGCCGAGGTCCGGAGGGACTGGTCCTAACTGCGTTCAATCCATCATAGACCTGCTAAGGTACTATGATGGTGATGAATGTGAGGCTTGGCCCGCAATGGAGCCACCTGATAGGTCCAGTCTTTGGAGTCTGGTCAGTTCTCGACCGGTCCATCGAGTCTCGACGCACTCAACTGACTGGTCGCACCCTCAACGACCGGTTGCACAGATGAGAGAGAGAGGTTGCTATGCTGGGTTGGGCGAAGAGGTTGCTATGGTAGGAGTTGAAGAAGCTGACCACTACTGACCACCCAGATCATCTCAGTTGATACTGTCATCATTAGTATCTCAGTTGAAGATACTGACCACCAAACTGAGGCAACAAACCATGACACAGCGATCATAGTGATTCAAACGTACACGTGGGACACATGAACTGGCTGGATCGTTGGGAATGAAATTCCACCCATTGATTAGATCCATCCCATTCATCCCTCCAAGTGCGTGAAGAAGCTGGGCACCCAATAATAAGACCGTAAAACACCTCCCGGCGTCGTCCATCCCAACTTGGAACTTCTATATATAGCCCCATTTTAAATGTATTCGAAACCGTGTCACCCTTTGTTTGGAGACCTCAATTATATAGTTATTTTCTTTGACCCGATTATATACGTGCCTGGAACAGCTCGTTGCAGCCCGTGGTCTGGAACAGCTCAGGGGCAGCTCAGTCGGTTGGGGCAGACCAGGGCCGCACTGTCGTCCGCAGCTCGCGGTCTGAGGAAATGAACAAGTTTGACGAGATGATGGCCTTTCTGGCAGCACGCGCGTCTCAGCTTCTGTCAAGTGGGTGGCGGGTGACACGGTAGTGAGACATATATTCTTTTTTTCTCAATCCTTTTTGTCTCCATCAGGGGGGTAAGGCTTCCACCATCTTCCACCACTTGGCTTCAGTGAATTTGTCAGTGAATTTGAACTTGTTTAGTTTAGCCTGCGACTTCTCCAAAAGTTGTGACCCCCAACTACCTCTCTCAGGTTCTCAGGATTGGGACCTCTAGGTGAGGATTTGAAAAACGGGGCACCGGATCGGCTGTAACTTGGCAGCGCAGGTGGATATCATGTTCCCTGAACGATGGGTATTATTTTCCGTGACTTTCAACCCATCTGTCAGAGTGTCCCTGCCAGACAGCTGTGAGACAGCTGGACTCTGCAGAAAGAGAAAGAGACAGAGAGAGTTCGGCACTTGTTCAGTTTCTTTTTCATGAGCGGTGATCATTCTCCCGCCTTGGCATTGGGCCGAGCCACCCATTGGTCCCACCTGCGAGCCGTTCCGAGGACCCCAAGTTCTGTCAAGTGGTGGCCGTGGACAGCGACTTCGGGGTCTTCACGCGGGCATGGTGCATGGCCACTGGGCAGTGGAACGGAATGGAATGGATAGAAGAGGCCATGTGCCAGGGCCATTGGACATATATAGAGACATAGATTTGGAGTCAAACCGTGGAAGAACTTGGAAAAAGAAACCCGATTGGATTTGGGAAAGGGGACTGAACTTGGAAAAGTGCTGGCTTGCCACTCAGGCGGAAGTGGCTCAGGCGGGGGGGAGCACATTCGGCGATGTCTCTCATTGGTCAGAACGCGTGGGATGAAAAAGCGGGCCTTGTCTTGAGAGACTGAAGACTGAACCCTGCGCCAGGCTAGCCTATTGGGTATTACAACCCAGATGAGGTTGAGGGACAAGGACTGGCAGTGGGAATTTCTGGTTGGCATAGTAAAATGTACAAGTAGTTCCCGGGCAAGCCGGCGGCGGAAGTTTCCTATAAGAACACATTGACCTATAGGAGTGTCCACGTTCTCTCCACCATGCGTGTCCCTCGTGTCACTCACTGAGCCAAACACATGCGCTCCGGACTGTTGACACACACACACACACACAGCGCCACCTGTGCAAGGTCTGTGCTCTCTGCAGGATCAGCGCACTGGGTTGTGTCTATGCCAAAGCAAGATCACCAGCCCACACCGGCGTGCTGAAGCAACTGGGCATCTGCAAGCGAAAGTTAAGTGCAGCTGGTGCGGGCACGCGAAGTGGGTGGTGTTTTCAAAGTCAAAATCATGTCTTCATTGTCCAGCTTGCCAAATACTCCGCGTACTTTACAGTTGTACTACAAAGTCGCCAGTTCTCATTTTCCAGCTCCCCAGATACTCAGCAGCGAGAGATGACTCAGGAGCAAGAGATGACTCACCAGCGAGAGATGACTCATCCGCGTACGAAAGTTGTACTACAAAGTCGCCAGTTCTCAGCTTCTAGCTGCACAGATTGCTCCGCGTACTCAAGTTGTAGTACAAAGTCACCAGTTGCCCTCTGGCTTGCTAGCTAGCGCCTTCAAACCATGGTCAGCTACATGTACGGATCCCAAAACAAAAGCAAGTCACACCCAGTCAACCCAGTCCAACCGCTGGTTCTTTCCAAACAGTGTCCCTAGTCATGGTCAGCTATACGTACAGAATCCAAAACAAAACAAATCATACCCAGGCAACCCAATCCGACTGGACGGGTTCCAAAACAAAAACAACATGCGTGTCCCTGGTCAGTCGCACGCCCTCCGGACTTTTTGACCACCACAGTGCCACCTGTGCAAGGTCTGTGCTATACCAAGGCAAGATCAGCAGCCCACACCGGCGTGCTGAAGCAACTGGGCATCTGCAATTGAAAGTTAAATGCAGCTGCTGCGGGCACGTGAAGTGGGTGGTGTTTTCAAAGTCAAAACCATTTCTTCCAACATTTGGTGTGCTCCTCCGTGCAAAAAACAGCGAAACTGTTCCTCGTCGGGCAACGCATTTTCCGGCTGTCTGCGCGGTCCACAGTGACGCACGCAGATCGATGCCTCCCGACAAGAGCCAGGAATGGTTCACCCAGCGCCTCTGGCAGGGCTGGACAAGGTGGAACAACGGGCGGCGGGGGTGGTTCTCTAGCTACGAGGGTGGTGACATGACGTTGGTCACACCACCGCGCGTCGGAATGAATTTAGTTACAGAGGATTTCGAATTTACAATTTCCACCGCAACGCAGGTCACAACACCACACGCCACGCAGAAAAGCATGAGTGCTTCAACACTCGCGCACCAACTCTGACAGTCTGCTTGTGATTCGTCTGATTCTGCGTGTTTGCTGTGTCTCTAAACTCACGCTCTGCATTCAGTGTACAGTACATGGACACGGCTGCGGAAAGCTTGCCTTTCGTCTCATGCCTTCATTCCATGCCTACAGCGCAACACGCATCTACAGCGCAGCGTCCCAGCCCACAACTTGCGTACTCCACGCCTGTAACCTTCGTCGTCGTCGAAATCAGCGGTGATCTCTTCAGAGACGACTCAGCGGCGAGAGATGACTCAGCAGCAAGAGATGACTCCCCAGCGAGAGATACGTCAGCAGTGAGAGACGACCCAGCCGCAAGAGATGACCCTGCAGCGAGAGATGGCTCAGCAGCGAGACATGACTCTGCAGTGAGACATGACTCCGAAGTGTGACAGGACTCAGGAGCGAGAGATGATCAGCAGCGAGAGATGCCTCATCCGTATACTAAACTTGTACTACAAAGCCGCCAGTTCTCAGCTTCCAGCTCGCCACATACTCCGCGTACTAAAGTTGTACTACAAAGTCGCCAGTTCTCAGCTTCCAGCTCTACAGATTGCTCCGCGTACTA
>CAXAMN010020335.1:213333-230994 GCA_963970005.1 Durusdinium trenchii
TGGTGTATGATGAGTGGTGTATGATGAGTGGTGTATGATGAGTGGTGGTTGAACAGCTGTTGAATGTCCGTAACACGGAAGTTTTGCACACTAAACTTCCTTTGATCACAAATATATGAAGTTGACCTGGGGTTGATTCATGATTAATCCCAATGGCCAAGGGAGGACTTGCATTCAACAGGCGAATTAGCCAGCCCAGGCAGCTTTTGAGTTGTGCCACGTCAAGGCACTTGAAGCTGGAGCTCCGTTTCCCCAGTACAATGATGCTGATTGCAGTAATTGTATGATGGAAGATGGGGCAATGTATGTTATGTGTTCCCAGATGCTATGACCAAGTGTGTGGATGGAGAATTGCGGACAGCCCACAAGGAGATGAGATAAGATAGTTCCACCCCACAACTAACAAAAGTTCCAGCACATCCCATCAAATCCCTGCAGCGCGAGCAAAACGAACTCCACCCTGCCCAGAGCGGAAACGATTCGACCAAGCTGCGGAAACGATTCGCCACAGGAGGGGCTCATTCGCACTGGGCAACGGCTTAGAGACCTAGATGTCCGGGAGATGAAGGCTGGGTAACTCTGGAAAGAGCTGGGTGTTCGGTGTTTGATGGTGTTTTGTAGTATGCGGCACCGGATGTTCGTCGAAGGGTATGGTATTTTATCATGTTCGCACTTACCCACCTCCACACTCAATGTTTTTTTTTTGGTTTGATTGTTGGCCGCGTGAGTTCTTTATTTTGCTGTGGGTCAAGTGCAACATTGCTTCAGGATGAGAGCTGGTTGGAAGTGTCCCAAACAAAATCCGTTGTATAGCAACAACACCCTTCGGTACCCTTTGCTGATTGATATGAAACGTGGATTCGGAAAGACCCGAGCGCAGCGCTGCGCTTCGAGTGGTGTTTTCTCCAGGCCTCTCGCGTCGAAGACGTTGCTTGGAAGTGAGGAAGAGTGGTTGGTGGAAGTGGCGGAGTGGTGGAAGTGAGCACTGCTCAGTCTACTGTTTGGCTTACTGCGATTGCGGTGAAGGTGAAGGCATCAGTCCTTGATGAACCACGTGGGCTTTATTGGTGTGCTTTTTTGGGCCGTTGTTTGGGAAAAGAGATGCATGGTCCTCAAAACAACCACGCGCAATCCCCACATAGCTGATGGGCCATGAAGGATCTACCTTGACAGGAAACCCTGAAAGCGCAACTCCACCCGCCTGCAAGACACCATGCCATGAACAAACCACCGGCTGCGTGGCAGAATCCAGACGGGAACTAGAAAACTCCCTTGGAGGTCATCCCTGCTTAGATGAACCGCCAATTCCTGCCAATCCTCAACCGCAGCGCTACATGAATTGCAGGTTGGGGCCTGGCAACCCTCCACTTGAGGCAGCTAGGGCGAAGCTAAGCGTCTCCCTTTTACAATCGTGACATGTGTGGTCGAAGTAGTAGCATCCGTCTGCATACGAGGTAAGCCAGACATTCCTCACTGAGGTAGAGCACATTTTGGCAAAGATCCCCGACAAGGACGTGCCTTGTCAGCCGAGCTTCCAGTCCGAGACCACCCTGCGGACCACCTTACCTCTATCTTCTGCGGTAGGTCACAGAAGATAGAGAGTTCATCGATATAAATTCACGTATATATATATATAATATAGATTCCAAAGAAGGAGAAAGAGGGGGAGACGCCTTTGACGAATTCTTGGACATACATTTTTGAATCTTTTTGACAGCACCCACATGCGGTGATCATCTTTCCACAGCAGCTCCATCAGCTCCATCCCCTTTTCGTCGGTTCTCAGCTCCATCCTTATGGCTTTCGTGCGATTTTGCACCGAGAAGAATCGATGGCGGAAAAACACATCTGAGTATCCCCCTTACTCAATGGCTTATCACATGAGTTACCTATTCCTTATAAATCTTATAAACTCATAAACGCTTATTTTAATAAAATAAAGAAACCTGACGGGACACATTGAGTAAGGGGGATATTTGCATGAGGAAGGGGCTTCCAAGGATCGAAGAGGAAGGTGGAACTCCTCCTGTCGTGATGGACCACCATATCGACCCATCACCACCTGTGCCGGTTGCGATGCTTGGGCCAAGCACTCGGCCAGCCAAGCTGGTGCACCACGTGCAAGCGGCTTCTTGCGCTTGCAACATCATGCAAGCCTCCCAATGGAAAAGGTTTGCTTGTGTTGTCAGTCACCGAGGCCTTCAACGCCTCACTGCAGAGTTTGATTTTCGACCATCGTAACTTGGAGAGCCAAAGGTTGGAAGGGTCACACTGCCGAAGCTCAAAGTCTCCGCCCAAAAGGAAGAATTCAAGAAGAGGAATTTCTTGGGCTGGATGGTGTGATAGTATCGTCAGTAGTATCGTCCTATTTCCAGTGAAGTCAGCTCCATGCCCGGAGCCACTGAAACCACCTACTGTAGTAGTGCTTCATGATCATCGCTGTACAAGTGATGTATCCTTTTGTTGTACTCCTGACCATCTCAGTCCAGTCCACCCCAAATCATCAGATATGATTCTCATTACTGCAGCAGCCGCTCCTTTCTTCCTTTTTTCCTTTCTTGACTCAAGACCATTTTGGGATTGCTCAGCCCGTCGCTTATCAAGCAAAACTTTGCAGAATGCGACTGAGCGATGTGAACACCCCCGACATGCCCCTAAGAATGCCTGAAAGGCAAGGAATGCATAGGAATGCGGAATGCACTTATTGTGATGGGAGTCGTGGTATTTTGGTTTTGGCACCCATGACTTTGCCATATCACATCGTAGCACCCGAAGATATCCGAAGATTCCCACACCAACGTACCACACGTGGGTGGGGCGCCCCCGGCCAACGCTCCACACCGGAAGGGTCTGGTTTGCTGGCCGCCTGGCGGGACCTTGACAGCTCCAAGCAGATGGGTGAAGCTGGCCGTGCCTGGGACCGGTTGAGGCTTCGCAGACCTGCCAGAAGGAATGGTGAATGGTACTGTCACTCGAAGATCAATGTACAGTAAGCTGTTCTCTCGAGCAATGTTACATTGTTCTCTCTCGAGGCAACGTGGTTTCCATAGATTCGATCAGATCCATCAGCGGTTCAGCTGCTCGATGCTGGCAGCTGTCCGCGATTTGGTAGCAGATCGGAGAGAAACTCTCAGGTGATGTTGGCCCGCTACTACGTAGCTCAATAAAGAAATCGACGATAGAATACGATAGAGGTTAGTCATCCTGTAGTGGATGGAACATGGGACAGTTCGATGGATCCTTGCAGGTGGCCTGAAGCCCCGTGCCCGGTGCGGGGCTCCGACGTTTTGGAACCGCGGATGCCGCGGTTCCAGCGGATCGGTGGGAACCTCCACCGAGGCCTCCTTTTTTGGACCTTTGCCGACCCAGGCAGCGGCGTCGCCGCTTGGACCTGGTGGGGAAGTGGTCCGGAGCGACCGAGAGCCAGACCGATGGATGGTTGAAGCTACATCATCGACGCATGTTCGGATGGCCAATGAATGTTCGGATGGCTTTTTTGGGGGGGGTCTGGGGGATGAGAACATCTCATGGACCGTCAACAGCCTAAATGCTACAGGAAACCATGGGAAACCAATTCACAGTTGACCACAGGCGAATTCCATGGAGACTTTGACTATTGAAGAGAGGTTTTGGCCTGACTTTGATCGGGAAGGAAGGAGAGAGGGTTGCTCCCAGCTGCTTTTGGATCGCTAGTGATCACCATGATTCCTGTCCAGACCTGCCTGTGTTTCCCTTCCTTTGGAAAGATCTGGCGAACAAGGTCTGGAAATGCTGGGATTTCTGACGGAGGCGCGCGACATGGGTCCGCTGCGCAGGGAAACCCGCAGAAACATGCCAATGGATGCCAATGGCATGGAGAGAACTGTGGGCATTTGGTGCTCCCTGAAATGGATAGAGAAACCATGTTTCCTCCAAACATGGATAGAGAAACCATTTTTTCCTCCAAACATGCCTTGGAGCTACTAAAGTTATCTAAAGTTGTTAAGCTGTTTGGACTTGATTTTGGGACCCGTGAAAGAGTTGGGTTCGGCGGGTAAGGACAAAACAACTCAATGCGTGATGTGGCAAGATTCTCTCTGCAGGCCTAGTGTCGGTCGCACGGGAGAAGTCATAGAGGAACAGATCTTGTCTCAGCACAATTTGGTGAAGTTGGTCGGCTGGGCTTCTAGACGCTTTTCATCACTTTTTTGTGTGGGGTCTTTGCATCTCTTTGGCCCTCCTGCGGACGGCACCTGTCAGGGCAGTCCACAGCTGCAGGTGGGATCTCCTTCTGGGCTGGCAGCCTCTTGGTAGCAAGAGGACTGGACGATTCGGAATTCGTGTGGGGGTTCCGACGTGGACGATTTGAGGGGGGAGAATCAGGGAGAGTCAGGCAGAATCAGGGAGAACATTAGACTTTGTCTGCCCCTTTGTCCGGCAACAATTTTGGTTATGCAGTGCCGGAAGAGTATCGTGTATATAACTCCCGTAACTCCAGAATGCTGCATTTCATGTCACAGCACAGCATGTTCAAAGAGTGTGTAGATTGGTCGAAGAGTCTCAATGATCCATCATTGGCAATGGGAAGCACCCCGACAAGATGAAATGTATCATTTGGGATCATTTCAATGTTCCCAAGGTTCACTCTCAGCAGAGAGGAAAGGATGTGAAGCATCTTTCCAGCTTGACTCGAATTCTTAGGTACTGACGTGTGAATGTGCGCCAGAGCGGTATGTTGTGACATGTTGAGTAAGTAAGGACGATATATAGAACAACTGAACCTTTAATGACGATGTCTTAGCCTTCCCAACTCTTCCGAGGCATTCCAAAAACCAGACAGGGCGGAAGCACTTCGTGGGCACTTCGGTTTCAAAATCTGGTGACTATGAGACTGGCGCTGCCAGTCTGGGTTGGCTGACTGGTCGAGAAAGATGGTCCGATTCTTTTTAGAGAATTCACAGGTTGGTTTTCTGGCAGAGGCGGGCAGAGCCGTCGAGAACACCCTCCGGGATGTCAAGTCCTTTGCCCTTGAGCCAGCCATTTTGTGCGGTTCCGATTCAGACGCAGGGGGTGGATGTCCCACAATCCCTTCCGAAAAGCATCTACACCTGGCTGCCACGTCCATGGAAGGAATATCTTAAGTGCACAGAGTCCCGAAACAAGGAGGCGATTTGTGTCGTGCATCCTTTGCCTGAGTCACGAACTTGGTGCATGTGAGTTTTAAAGGACACGCCCTCAACAGGCCGAACCTTTTGCAGCTTGAGGATTGGATTCATCTCGATGGGTTCGGTCTCACCGAGGGATTTGATTCACGCTCGCCACAATGTCTAGAAACTGTTGCACCTCGGAAGGGCCAAAACCGGCAACGACGATGGATGCCCGTTTTCAATCAGCAGTTGGACGATCCAAAATACGGACCGATGGAGATCCGAAGCGTTCGGATCGCCGGTATACCTGGCACCTTCGCGGGATTCTTTTTGGGGGCAAACTGAGAAGAGACGTGATTGAATCACATAAACCATCATTAAACATGATCTTCAGTGAGGTGGCTTCCAACATGGAGGCCAGCCAACCAAAATGATCATGGCAAGGAGCCAGAGAACATTGCGGGGGTTATGTTCCAACATATTCCAACCAAATGGATGGCAAGAGGCCATGCACATCTTGTTTTTGATACTAAGGGAGTCTTGTGGAGCACTTTGTGAATCCAGAAGGTTGGTCTTCAGCGAATTCATCCCGAAACTCGACCCCTTCTGCTTTTGCTGTGCCGGAACTCCCCATAATCTCCGGGTGGTTGCAGGCTTCCGAGGTGCACGCCGCGTGCGTTGGCTGATGGTCGTAGCGAAAGCGGCGGAGAATGGAAAGCGGCGCCCTCTTAAACATGGGCGCCCCAGAACGTCCGAGACGCCCAAACCGAGACACCACAGCCCATTGGTTTCAGGTTGTTTCGCACTTGGACCGGGATGACCAAAAGTCACAGGGTACGAAGAACAAGCGAAACCACATGGCAGAACCCCAGCACTTTTTTCTTTTTGGAGCTGGTCAGATCAACCGCTGTGTAATGCGGTGATAGTGCAATTTAGTATATATAGTGAATGGACCAAACCCACCAATAAGTAGCATCCCCTGGACACTTTAGGGATGACCCAATCTTTGTTTCAACTCCACTGATTCCACGATTGCAGAATCGGTTCTATGCTCCACCAGGTTGTGTTGGAGTCTGGTATCCTCAATTGGAGCGTTTCGGCGTGCGTCTGGAGTCACAACGTCGGAACGTGGATTACGCTCGGACATGGTCCGACGGGAGATGGGCTTCAAATGAGGCCTCTTGAAATGAGGGTGAGGTGAGATCTTGAAGAAATCAGCATGCCCTTTTTACTTGACAACAGCCAGGGAGCTCTCTTCTCAAACCGCGATGCAACATGGAACCTGCATCCAGATATCCAGCAATCAGCAGAAGGCAGACAGAGGAGGATGTTAAACTGAAAAGCCCGCGTGCAAAACTTTTTGTCATTTGTAGAGGTGCTGGGATAGAACATGATAGAACCGAACCTATATTATGTTCAACACTTTTTGCTGATTTCGGGGGTTCACTTGTCGATCGATATCTTCAGGGTTGGCAATGGCAGTGGGTTTTCGAGTCCAATTGGTTCCCAAGGTTTGCATTCTAGACGTGACGCAGACGCTTATGAACTGTTTGGCCTACATGACAGCTACAGGGGCTCTCTCGCTTTGATTTTGTATGCTTCTTTATTTCTTGCAGCTTGGCCCCAGTTGGTCATTGAAGACCATCGCTTCCCCAGTTGTGGCGAGAGGGCGTTGGCGCTACAGCGAATGCTGCGTCCATGCCCGGTCTTTCGGGCAAGACGGACAGTGGGATGTCGACCAAGTGCATCCAACTGCCCAAGTGCCCTCATCAAATCTGTGGAATTTTTCAGCGACCTGAGCGACGCCGGTCCAGGACGTGCCCAAGGAGACCCCGTGCTTGCGCCAGATGACCTGGCAAGACGCCTAGCCGGCCTAAAGACGTGACATGTGCGGAGACACAATCAAAGACACGGGTGACGAGGGACTAATGATTATGGGCCTGTATTGGAAGAATCAGGGAGGCCAGTGGGTTTTGGATGATTTTGTATGTTTTGGTCACTGCCTGTTTTTCCATAGGGTTCGTTGGGAGGTCTCTCTATTCCACGCCCATACGTAGCTAGAAAGTTCAAGGCATGCAGGTGGAACATGGTGGAACACAGGGCTGTCTGCTGGGAGAATCACGTCATGCTTCTGATTGGTCACAGTGTCACAGGTCTGTAACCAGTGCGGCTCGGTGTTTGCAGCTGCACAAAACAGGGAATTCACAAGCAAATACGGGTCGTTCTCGTTACGGGTGGTTGCACATTGTACCAGTGTGAGGTGGTGAATTATAGACTTACAGTGGCTTCAGAGTAGATTGCACAACCCGCAAGATGTCCTTCTTGGGGATTGTGCCACCTACTCTGAACCCACTATATATATCTATACACTTGTCATGTACACAGTCCAAAGGTCACGTTCTTCGATGTCAGAGCCTTTGATCACGCAAGTCTCTCCTCCTACCTTAAAAAGGCACCGTGCTGGTGCCTTTCTAGCAGGGGCATTTCTTTGATTGGACGCTCAGTTGGCCTTGGGTGTGGCTCAAAACGGCAAAGGCCCTCCGGAAGCTCAACGGCAACGGGACAATCCTTGAATCGGGATGCGCCGAGAGTGGAACTTTGTTGAGCTGCAGCCGGTTCCTCTCGTTTGGACAGAGTCGTGAACAGAAAAATTGCAGGCTCGAACAGTCAAATCCAGCACTGGTGCATGGTCGGTGTGCCTTTGACGGACTGTTTTTGTGGTTCGCCAAAGCCATGCAACTTGCACCCCTGTCAGGCTTGGGTTGACAAGATGTTGAATGTCAATCTGGATCGGGGTCTGAAAACAACAGACATGTCCACATACGATTCTGCAGGCCCCGGCAAACCTGGTTGATGACCCAATCCTGATACCCAGCGATGGCTCGGCTGCGGCGAAGCACCCTGCGATCCGGGATTTGCGGGGCCCATGATTCGGACCGTGCCACGAGCGCCCTGTGATTCGTAGGCACTAGGAATTCTAGATCTATGATCTACAATGATCTACGTAATTTATATACTGTGGTTGAATCACATACTAAACGAAGCATTTTCGCAGCACATATATCTAAACAAGTGGGAAGCTTGGACGACTCCAGCACTGAGAGACACCTTGAAGCATGTACATCGATCAAGATGCTATCCATTCTTCAGAGCGACAACTGAGACTTGCCTCTCAGAGTCAGATCAACATTTGTTTGGCGGTGTCACTATAATGTATCCTAATGTAGACTCTTGATTTCGAACACCCACCAGTTGGATTCTAAAACCATGTACAACTTCTTCATCTGGGGGGGTTGTACTAATCAAATCTATATAATCAAGATTCTACATTGAGAGGGTTGTCAACCTGAGTGCAGTGTACTGCGCTGGACGTGCTGAAGCTGCTCGTTGGTCGGACACGGCATGGTCTGAGGGTTCTCGTCGGGTCGCATGGGAAGTTGCGCCGGCCACCGCATGAGGGTGATCAGCGACCACAGCTGTGTCTCCATGTGGTGCTGTTGTTGGCACATATGTTGTGAGGCCCCTAATTATGCACGTGTTTAAAGTTTACATTGCTGGTTTATGGGGTGTCAGTCTGAGAAAGGCTCAACACAACCTAACCAAGGCTAATAGAATTATAATGGAAGGAGTGCCCCGGCATCAGAGATTCACAGCAGGACCTTCGTTACTAGTGCTTTGCTTCTATAATTTGTCCTTCATCTGATGAGCAAGAGTTGATCGTAAAGCAAAGTTGGTGTGGCATTCATGTTTCTGTGTGTTGTGTCTGGATCATTTGTGTGCACACCACTTCTTTGAGCGGGGGGGTGCTGGTTCAACTGCACCCCAACAAAAACAACCTCGCCCTCGTGAGACTTCGTTATTTAGGTCACCGCAGGGGTCACCGTTTTGACCCATTAGGACCCCACCTGCCTTTCAAAGCGAAGCGATATCAACCGGAGACATCACTGGAGACCTTGGCGTCGGGACGGAATCTCGCAGAGAGTTGTGTGAAGCATAGCCTGCGAACATTTGCACAGCATGCAGCTCTCAGCAGGATGGCGTGACAACCATGCCAAGGGCAGGGTGAGGATGTGAAGGGCAGAGTGATGCACAATGGATCCACATGTCTAAGTGCGGCACTTTTGCCCTATAGCTAACGCGCCTCGCAACGGGTCGAGCGAGGTCTCGAGTTGCTGAGTGCAGATGGTGGAAGATTTGAAGAGTTGATCAGATTTGTAAGATTCTTCGTACAGAGCATCATCCAACTCAGGATTGGCTGCAAGGGCTTCCCCACTGACTCAGATCATGAAAACAACATAGAGACATATAGAGACATAGAACATCATAGAACAACCCACAAAAGGTGATGAGAAGGAATCAACATCATTCAAAATTCAATATCCCTTTATTGGTCCCTTTATTGACGACGGGACTCATGACTCTAATTATTTTTGTTATGTGCGTATATGTAAAACTGTATATAATATATAGAGTTATATATAATATATATATATACTGGGCGCGGATTACTGAGGCTTCAGCAGCAGGACACGGGTGTTGTGGCATTTGATTTTGCATAGGGCCAATGTCATGCCGCCCTGTTTGCTACAGACATGCCCCAACAGGTCTATTGAGGTAGGACCTGGTGAAGGATGAGGAAAAAGAAAACAACATATGAATGATTATGAATGATCCGCCCCCTTTGCCATTTGTTGGTCTTCCACCTGCGCTGGGACATCCACGCGTCCCATGGGTTTCAACACCAACACCGCGAACACCGCAGCGACGAACCGCGCAGAGACGCGGTGAGAGCCGAAGCGAGCGGAGCCGACGTGGAGAGGTGGGAAGGTGTACAGGAAGCGGGACGCTGGGAGCATGGGACGGCCGAAGATGAAGAGTAGAGTTTCTAATAGCAAACATTGTTACTCCTAATAAGGCACTTGTTACTAGAAGCGATGCACTTGTTACTATTAGTTTAAAATCGAGTGTAGAGGCTTTGGTGCTCCACATTCCAGGTTCCTGACACAGGAAGAACGCTCTGAGAGTTGACCTGCACCGCGAGAGACTGCCGCCCCCACAGACTTTAGGATTGACAGACATTCCATGTTGACATGGGAAGGCAAGACGTGAGAGACATTCCAGTTTGACGTACCACTGGAGCAGGGATCCTGACAAGACTCTGCAATGCACACCTCAAGAATTGGAGTCACACTTATATTGCCGTGCTACATGTTGGTCATTGAATGTCAGCAGTCTTGGCAGGCAGCTTCTGTTTTGAGACTGTTCGGTTTGTCTCCAAAAAAGTTCCTTCATACGATGGGACTCATTCTTGTTTTGGCCGAATCCCGAAGAAACCAGAACTCGCAATAGCATTGACAATCATTGCCCGCGCTGAAAGACTATATTTGTGAAGATGGGAGGGGCTTGGGTTTGAGAGCGAATTGCGCAGTGGAATTGGTTCAATTTTCTTTTCCCATGACCGTTTGGTGCCTCTGCATGGTTCTAGGTCATTGGAGTTGGAGGCGTCCCCCACGCAAAAAAAGGGGCATGCCATGTGCCCCAAGCAAGAAAGGGGCTCAACATTGCCTGAACGAACCTGGACACTCACCAATTGCATCGTTTGCATCGTTTGCGTTGGAAGCCTTAGCCCCATGCCCGCCCAGGCGCCCATGCCGGCGGAGCGGGCGGCTCTGGACCTAGGCTGAGAAGTGTCATGGGCCTGTGACTGGGCGATTGTTTTGGCTGAAAGTCCAGGTGCACCTGTTTTGGACATTGGCCGCCGCACCCCAACTTTTCAGCTCACAAGACCCTGAGATGTTGTTGTGAACTTATGAAACTGCTCCATATGGAGCAGTTGCCGCACTCCTCCTTCCTTATATTCATCATGCCAAAAACCAAGAGATGAACTGCTTGAAACGGCTCGGAAGAATATATCCGATTCAGCTCCAGGGAACGAACCGGCCGCAGTCTCAGCCAACAGTCGGAGATCGGACTAATTGAATGAAACAAGTCTTCGGAATGGACACCCAAAAACTCGCCAGTTCGCTCTGGTGAACATTCCAGAGGGGTGAGGTTAACTGCGGCATGTTTTAATCGGCACAGGCCACCTTGGACGATGAAACCAAGACCACCTTGGACGTGCCTCCGCCAAGACCACCTCGCATATCATCACACCTTTTTGGACCAACGATCTCGTTCGCTTGTTGAGTTGCCAAGCTTGGGTCGGTTCATGTCGGTTCTACTTACTGTAATTGGTTAATCTCCAGCTTCTTTAAAGTGACCTTTTAAGGATTCCAAAGTGACGCTTGGGGGGCTTGAGTAACCTCAAACTAGGATATCACAAGGCCACTTTGAAGAACCAGGATCTTGAGCAATGGTTTATGTGGTTGAACCTTGTTACCCTTGATTCGATCTGTTCCCCAATGCACCTCAACGATCTCCATCCCTTCCAAATCGGCCCCCTGCTTCAGCTGCCGATTCGGCCGCTTCCCGGCCCGACAGCCCAGCGGGCGGGCAGAGGGTCCATGCCTTACTGAATTTAGAGACCAGCTCAACCGCTGCATCCAAGGGCCCCAGATCCAAGAAGGGGCCCCAGATCCATCCCAGGCGAGCCACTGAATTGTACTTCTACTGCTCCATTCAGTAAGCTTGCGTGTTGCAGGTTGGGGCATGCACCTCACTGAATGTGACACGCATGAATGTGTTCACTACAAAATATTATATGCCCATCACCGGCGACCATTTGTGTGTGATACAGACTTCAGGGGCTCTTTGAGAATCTCTTCGCGACCACAAGTTTGTGTCATTTGGAAAGGCCAGTTTGGCTGCTGAACTGCTCAGCGCTTCTGTTGCCATTCAAGTCTCATTTATATCGTTTGTCCATTGCAGGGATGATGACCTCCCCGCGATCCTATATAATATTTTCATAGTTATATACAGCGAGCCCTATGGGGATAGCCAGCCCTTCTCATGTCAGCTACATAACATCTTGAAATCACTTGAAATACCCTTTCGCTCTTCCAATGTAGGCCATCATACGCCACCCTTCTTCCACCTCACCGACTTCCAGCGCCCTTCCCTGCGGGTCCGCAGCCCTTTTCCGGGGCTCAAAGACCATGGAGAGCTTGGAGTTGCCAGAGCGTTCCAGGGGTCGAGGTAGGGCGGCCAGAGCGTGCCGAGTGGCGGAAAGGACCTGGGTTCGGGTTTGAGGAGTGGCGAAGTGCAATTCTTAAAACCATGAAGAATGCCAGCGATGCTGGCGTGCAGTTCTTTTTGGCATTGCCCCGGCAAGAAGTCCGACGTTCGAGCCGCCAGGTGAGGGGCGAGAGGGGCGCCTCTACTCGGGAGACATTGTGGAAGAATCGCCACACCGAGAACAGCCACAGGCCTGAGAATTGAAGAAAATACCGCAGAAAAGCCACCTGCATTCTCCTGCAACATGTTGTTGTGCCACGTGCAGCGAAAAACCACCCCGACATTAGGCCCCCCAACATCTGCACGCTTCGATCGGCCTAGAGTGGCACCCTGATCGGTCGATCTGCACCGCTGATCTGCTCGGAGGTCGACTTCCGCGTGCGAGCTTTCACCGAGAACCCGCCACTGGGTAGGCATGGGCGGTGGCCAGTGACATTGATGTGGCCAGTGAGTTTGGGGCCTATAGCCTTTATATACCCTCCTCAAAAGTACAAGCCTGCAATCTGCACAAACTTCATCATGATGTCATTTTCATTTCAGTTTGAGATGTGGATGGTACCGAGCATGACCCCCAAAGAGGCGGCTCTCAATCAGACCGGACCCGGACCGCCCGAGGTCCGGCCTTCGTCAGCGGGGGCCCGAGGCGCCCGGTCGGCCCGAGCGCCTGGAGCCGTCCCGCCTGAGCGGCGAGCTCCATCCACGGGAGGTGCGCGAAGGCGCCGACGCCGGAGACTGAAAGGGATTCATTGGATGGGTCGTCTACGAGGTATGCATGCTGTGCGCATGCTGTGCGCATGCTGTGCGCATGCTGTGCGCATGCTGTGCGCATGCTGTGCGCATGCTGTGCGCATGCTGTGCGCTGCGTGCATGTGTGTCCAAATAATGTGTGTGCTTCATTGAAGAATGTTCAGTTTCGGTATGTTTCGGTTGTGTTGCTTCGTGTTGCCCTGCTGTTTGAGGATATGGAGTGTGGCTTTAGTCTAACAACCTGCACTCAAATGACTTTGCATGACCTAGGTACTTGCTGCAATGAAATCATATCAAATCCTGGCCTTTGGCCCCCTTATGGCCCAGGCCAGCAGGGTGCAGGCATGCATCCACACTGCACAGGTCCAGGAGTTTTGCAGACAGTGGCGGCGCAAATCCGGGGGTTCTACCTCATCAAGTTTGCCGTTTCCGTCACCGCCTGTGACCTGGCGATTCCCCACACTTCGCGTCCGGTCCAGGGTGTGGGCACGGGGCTCGATGTGGGTGAAGCGGCGCGGGCGAGCACCGAAAGAGGGTTCGGTCCAAATGAGGTTACTTGACCATCCAGTTGCTCATTACCTTCTCGGAGGTCGCAGCCTTGGAGCCGCCGGGTGCAGGGCAGGGGTTTTGGCTTGTTGCCTTCTATCGAAGCTTTGGATGCACCATTCCGACCATTCCCTCTAAAACATTATAAATTTGAAAATTGAACCCAGATGAACCCAGCATGTTCGGGTTTTCCTCAAGACGAAGTCCGAGGATGTAGCTTTCTTGGCTTGCCCCTCATGTGAAGTTCTCTCACGGCACCTTGGACAGTAAGGTGTTGTTGCCTTTCATCTTTGCTCTACTGGTCATGATTGTTCCTTCAGCTGCATTTGGTGGCTTGAGGGGCCCTCTGGCCACTACTTGGGCTGTTCACTTGAGTGCCCTTGCACGGGTCCTGATATGTCATCGCTCTTCTGTCATGACGCTGTGGAGACGACAAACACGTTGTGCGAGGTGAGGGCACCACTGCAATATCATTTCAATCTCCTGCGTCCACGTCCTGTGTTGCACGGTGTGCACGCTCTCCTGGCCTTGAAGTCGGCCATCGGACCTTTGGGGTAGACTTGAGCGAATTGGACGCTACGAACCGAGCAAAGGGCATCGCTACGAACGGAGCAAGGACGCTACGAACGGGGCTCCCGGCCTTACTACTGGGAACAAGGACGCTACTAGGAGCAAAGGGCATCGCTAATTAGTATACTAAAATTCGCTCAAGACTACCGGCCAGAGACTTTTTTAGTACTAATTTCAGTCAGCTTGACTTTTAGGACCAACGGACGCCGTTGGAGGCCTGAGGCAAGAAACTGGTTGGACCCTGCTTTTTCCTGATCGCTGAAAAGCATAGCGTTCAGGGCCTCGAACAATTAAATTAGCCACCGTGGGCTGTGGGTCAGCTGGCTCCAAGTCAATCAATGAGCTTTACCCCAATCCAATCAGTCTGGTTCTTGTCCCTTTCGCCTGAGGTTCAGGCCTGCCTCGTTAAGTTAAACACCTGGCCAAAACCTTCCAACAGAATCCAAACACCCGCACGTGGCTGTTGCAGATTCAAGAAGGAAGCCTCTGCCGGTGTGACAGCGATGCCATGCGATGCCTGTTCAGCTCGCATCCAAGGTTTTAGAGCCGGTGAAGAAGTATGTCATGCGAGTGCTTTGCAGACTAGCCGTTCGTGCCATGGCCTGGTTGGTCTGGTTTGAGTGCTGCAAGATGCTGGCGTCCTGACGTGGATCCATGTAGGTTTACCAGATCTGTCGCCTGTCGTTGTTGGTGAACCCAGAGGTGTTTTGTCGATCAAGCATGGGTTTGTCATAGTTTATCGAGGATGATCGTCATAATGTAATGTATTGGACTTTGGAGCTGTTGATGAATGAAGATTTTATGAATGAAAGAGGCAAGGTTGCCGTGCATATTTTAAATATATATATATATTTATTCAGATGCACTGAGAAGAGATGAGAAGTGTGAGTTGAAGCTTCAGCTTATCGACTAGGACTCGCGCGAAGCACTTTCTGACTCTGGTTCTTCAATTTGTAAGAAGGGCAAGTTTGCACCACCTTATTACAAACCATTCCAAACCACTGAGCATGTTGCAGCTGACCACTGAATCTGGGGAGATCATGGGATATTTGCAGCTGAACCAGCGGCACCTTCCGTCGGACTTCATCCGCCTTTCGTCAACAGGCATTTTCCTCGCTTTGCGGATGGACTTCTGTGTCGATGGTGTCCAGGTGGCAGGCACATGCTTTGCCGTGGCCCCACTTTGTGGTACATAGTAGGAATGGCCTTCCACCCTAGTAGCGTTCTTGCTACTAGTATTCTTAGACGCTATTGACGTGCACAGACGATGTCGGGGCGCCACTTCGACCCCGGAACCTGCACAGAGATCACCAAAGGCACCGGACGCAACCACAGGCCATCGCCACCCCAGCATCGACAGCATGGAGGGCCAGGTCTACGCTGGCATCCCAGAGGACGAGGACCGGACTCGCCCCTTCGGGTGTCTGCCGACCGACGCGAATCGGTCGCCCGGGTGGAGGGCCGGTCGGGTCTGATCAAACTCGGTCGGTAGGCAAGTCACCGGACGAAGGTGGTGGGTGGGTGTTTTCTGAATTGGGCTGCACTTCCACAGCCGTGGAAACGAGTTAGTGGGTGAGGTTGGGTTGTATAATGTCTTTATCTAGAGTATAATTTACATCACTGTAATTTACCGTTCGAACTCATGTGCAATATCATTGACGCATCCGAACACCAAGAAAGAAAAAAGACCGAACCACGTGGCGTCGGACGGCCGTCGCCCTGAGCGACTGCCGTCCGGCGACGGCTCAGGACCTCCCAGGCTCTGGCGGCAGTCGTGTCACCATGCCTGTGCCAGCCATCAAGAGCCGCTGGGCGTTCGGTCCGGTGTGGGACCGGTGCGCGACCGGTGCCACACGGTGGTCCAAACGTTTAAAGCTGCGGGTCGCAGGTGGCAGCTTTTTGGGCAGGGATGGTGATTTGGCACATGGCTTGTTGACACCGGACCGTTGGAACGAACCATTTGGTTCCGCAAGTTGGAATTTGTCTAGTGGTCCACCGCTTAGATTTGGAGAAGAAGGAGTGAAACCGAATGAAATCGATACGATACACTCTTCGACGATTCCACTCCAACCGTGCAGTGGACACCCGCACTCACTTATTGTCGGAGGGGTATTTATTTTTGGATGTTTTTTTTGTTTCTTTTTCTTTTTTTTTTTGTTTTTCGTGGCTTCTGGCTTCTGGCTTCTGTGGCTTCTGGCTTTTGTGGCTTTTGGCTTCTGTGGCTTCTGGCTTTTGTGGCTTTTGGCTTTCGTGGCTTTCGTGGCTTCTGTGGCTTTTGGCTTTTGTGGCTTTTGGCTTTTTGGCCTATCCATCTATCTGTCTATACCTATCTATTTATCTATCTATCTTTCTTTCTTTCTTTTGGCAGCTGTTCTCCTTTCTCTTTTTGTATTTGCTTTTCCTGTTGTTTTCGTTGCAGAGACGAAACCAAACAAGGAAGCAAGCAAGCAAGCAAGCACGAGCTGCTCACCTTTGGATCTGGTGTGCTGCTGGGGGGGGGGCTGCGCCCCCCCCCAACCCCCCAGCGCCACGAAATCTGCACTTCATCCCCGACACCCGCGCTGCCACGAAATCAATATTTTAAGGTGAACTCCCCGGTGCAAAACTTTCTAACCAAGCAAATATGCCTCCTCTATCTATCTATCTATCTTATCTTATCTTATCTTATCTAATCTATCTATCTATCCATTTATCTTTCTATCTTTCTGCAGTTCAACATCCACAAAGTACTGCACCTGCCACGAAAAGGTCCACAAAGTCTTGCGCCTGCCACGAAATCTGCACTCCAAGGCCCACAAAGTCCTGCACCTACCACCAACTCTACACTTCCACACCCACAAAGTCCTGCATCTGCCACGAATCTGCACTTCAAGGTCCACAAAGTCCTGCGCCTGCCACAAAATCTGCACTCCAAGGGCCACAAAGTACTACACCTGCCACGAAATGTGCACTTCAAGGCCCACAAAAGGTCCTGCGCCTGCCACAAACTCTGCCTCCAAGGCCCACAAAGTCCTGCGCCTGCCACGAAATGTGCTTTGCAAGGTCCACAAAGTACTGCACCTGCCACGAAACACGAGAAACAAAAAAAATTCAGAAAAAACTTAGAAACTAGACGACGAGTGGCCCGAAAGCATTTTTCATCACGTGGGAAATCAGAGTGCGAGTTATCCGGTAAGTGTGTAGTGAGAAGCGTTAAGTCGAGTGAGTTGAGGTAGTGTGTGGGTTTCTGTGCGTGTGTCTATGTCCGTGTGGAAACGAGTCTGCGTATGTGTGTGTTCGTGGAAGTTGAGGGACGGTGTGGGTGTTTGTGTGCGATGCGGCCTCCCAAACCCCCCACCGGCGGCCAAGCGGTGACAGCCCAGCTCATCGTCGTGAGCATTTGGGCTGCTGGTAAGGGGACAATGGCAGCCAGCGTGCTGGCTTACCCACTTCAACTATGGACAATGGCAGCCAGCGTGCTGGCTTACCCACTTCAACTATGATGGCAGCCAGCGTGCTG
>CAXAMN010020335.1:232485-261176 GCA_963970005.1 Durusdinium trenchii
TAAAGTGGGGAAATGTTTTTTCATTAGGACATCTCCCGTGCTAGTTTTCCATATTTTCCATACTCACACTGGCTTGCATACTCACACTTGCATACTTTGACCCTGGCATACTTCGCACTTGGATGCTTTCGCTCTTCCAGTGTGTGTGTGTGTGTCCACCCCTGGACAAAGGGTTTTCCAACACTTTTTCTCACAAGCAGGGGCGTGTGGCACTCTCGCCCTACCACACGCAACGAAGCTGTGGGCGAGAGTGAGAAGCAGGGCCCGATCAGCCCTGCGTACCTGCTACAACTTTTGAACATGTCCAATCTTTTGGTTTGATTCATGGTGGTTCCACACGATACTTTCCCCACAAACAGGTTTCCCACTGCACTGCAGCTGCTGACCGCCGCTTCCACTTGCGCTTGTCGGGAAACTTGTGTTAAACAATACTTTTCAGCGGACTTTGCCACCTTGCCGTTCCCTCGCCTTCCTTCCCATCGGAGAAATTGAGTTAACGGAAAACCAGTGTCAGAGTGTGTCTCGCTCAGCCGTCCCACTCGGGTGCTGAGTGTGATCCCCGTCACAGGGGCGCCGATCTTGCATGGGAAAGCAACAACCACAACGCACCACCACTCACTGGACTCTCACAGGAAGTCACCGACACCCTCACCGAATCAACCGACATACAGGCCGCCGGGCCAAAAAACGGTTCTTGTGAAATACATCGGATATCAGCTTTCAGATTTCGGATCCGTCATGTTCATTTCTCCACGTCATGCTTGTTTCTCCACGTTTTGCCATATCAATGCCGTGACTTTTTCATCAGCAGAACTCAAGTTTGGGCATTAGAGTTCTTCAATCTAATTCGAGATGCATGAACACACACCTGACAACAAGCTCACCTCCAGCACCACTTTACAACATACTCCCCATCAACACCAGAGATGAGACTTTCAACAACATTATGACAATACAACTCGGCACTTTTCCGCTACATTTTTGCTGCTGCGCCGCGCCGTGCCATAGCTACGACTACGATATGCATTTTCCGTGGCCATACGCTCATGCCACGCCACCACCATTACCTACCACACAACCTCAACCTACATGGCCGCTGCCACAGCCGTCAACTGCACCCACCTTTCCCTCGCCACAACCATCGGCATACCCTCACCCACAACCACAACCATTTCAACCACCACCTTTTTTGTCCAGTCCGACCGCCACTGCACTGACCTACGGCACTCCGTCCACCTGGACGTTTGTGCAACCATCTCACATGCCACCGCAGCCCACACATCCACCTCCAGTATTTCCGTCAGCAGCACCTCCCCCTTCATACCTGTTGCCACCACTACATCCCACACCACCGGCTGAACCTCCTCCCCCCACTACACTGACACATCCCCTTCCAACACCACAACAGGCCGCGGTTGCCCATCACCCATCCACAGACCCACAATGCGCCATCCCCCAGGGCGTTTGGCAACCCTACTCAGCCTTTCCCCCAGTCCCCAACCGTTGCCTCCGCCGCCCCCTCCACAAACCATCGGCGCTTCACCACCAGTCCAGCCTCCACTCCCACAACAGACGCCATCGGACCCCACACCACCAATCCACAATCGCCACGGACCCTCCATTGCCGGTCCAAAGCACGCCCCCTCCAGCTACTGGATCCCAACCTTCCGCATCACCATCCATTACATCAGCGACACCAGCTCCTGGACCTTCACTACCTGCAACGGACAAGCTTGACACCACCGCCTCACCGGCACCACAACCACCTTCCCCACAGCCACCACACAGCAGTCGCCGCCACCACCACAAGAGCCGACGCAAGTCCGATCATCACCGCCGAGGACGCCACCACCACCGCCGACATCGACATCACCACCACTCAAAGCACCACAGCGCAACCCGGCGACGCCGTTCGCCCTCGACATCCACTTACACATCCAGCCTTACACCATCCCGCAGTCGCTCACCACCACAACCCATCGATTTACGCCCCAACACTGAGCACACCAACCCCGACCCCTCTCAATTTCCCACCACAGCCGTCCTTCGTCGCCCAATCAACCGTTGGCGACCTCCACCCAACTTTCACACCTTTTCACCTGCAGACCAACTCCTGGAATGGCTTGAATTCCACGCCACCCAACTCGACAACCCCAACCGACCACAGCACCAGTACATTGCCAATCTCCTCACAGACTGCAACATCACCTACAAGGAGATCACTCATTTCCGGCAATATACTCACGCCAGGTGGAACGACACAACTCACCAATACGACCAATTCCAATACTATGCCATTTCACTTCCTTTCCTCAACACCAAAGCCACCACACCAGAACCGCCCGCGGTTTCCCGAGCCACATCAACCCACCGGGAAGTCGCCCACATCAACGCTGGCCATACAGGCCCGGTCGGCAACATTGCCAACATTCTACGCCAAGGTCGATTTTTACCCAGCACACTTCACTTTGCCAACTACCCTGGCTTTTTTGCCCAGGGTGTCCGCATCACCCACAATCAACCCCATGATCACAACGAATTTGCCCGTATCATCCACAACACCTGGCAACTCCACAAGAACTCCCATTCCCTTATCATCACACTCCTTGCTTGGGGTGCTGCCACAAAATATACCTCCGGAGGTGAAGAACATGCTCAACGATTACCACGGCGCAGTCTTCCACCAGAAGGGCCGCTGCTGGGTGATCCACCCGGACCATGCCATTGTCAAAGGACTGGCCTGGTCCACAAACTCCACTCCACCGGACACATAACACCACTGTCCAACACCTCCACACCACTACCACCTCTACCTCCACCTTTTGTCTCACACCACCACATAACCTTTGCTTATAGCAGCCAAAAAGAGCCTCTTGCAGCGGCTACGCGGATTCTGAACCCTCAATTTTTCAAGCTCTGCAGGTTTTGCTCTAAAAAATCTTATTCCGAATCTTACCAACTGTCTTGATGAAGTTTTTCACATGTCGGAGTTTCATGCACTTGATTGTTCAATCGGACTTGCATTTTCGCACCATGCCCGTGGGAATTTGATGCTCGTTTAATTCATATGCACGGCCACGTGATGACGCGCTCCCGCAGATCAGCTGCTGTCCTGCTGCCCTGGCGCGCTGCCGCAGCAACCTGTGACGACTCTGTGTTACTGTACATCCCTATATCTCCAAGTCATGAGCAGCACACTGACACCTCCACACAACGACACCCCAACTCTCCTACACCAAACCGCAGTGGTACTTTCGCAGGTCCAAAACCTGCTCAGACAAGCAACAGATATTGTAGCACACCTTCACACTCACTTCCTCCACCACATCCACCAAGCGGATCCCACTTTCCGCCAACACTTTCAGCCACTCCCAACTCCGCCTATCCACCCTATACGTTTACCATCCACCACCTCCTCCTGTGACTCAGCACCATCTCGACCACCCATCCGTTTACCAGCACCACTCTCAAAAGATTCCGACGACACACCAACAACACCCCCAGCTCCACAACCTGCTACAACACGCAAGCGGAAGCAACCACTCCCACCACCACTGAACCAACAAGCGGACTGGGACGCATGGGACGGCGACGCCGATTGCCGCCTGGTTGAACTCAAAGAAAACCCCAGACTTCGTCCCAACTGGGTTACTGTGGCTCGCCGAGTGGGCTTCTCAGTCGAGCAATGTCAAGCCCGATGGCAAGAACTCAAAGACATGCAACGTCAACAAGACCAGCAACTTTCCTCCACACGACTACCAACAGAACCACCACGACAAGTACCTTCCCTCTCACCAACACCCACCTCACCAGCAGTTTCCCCACCACCACATTCACAACCGGATTTTTCCCCTTCCCCCAAGACAACGCCACCGCCTTCACCACATCGATCACCTCCCGCTGCTGTGCTGCTGCCGCCGGCTGCTGAGCGAGCGCCTAGTGAGAACAGTCATCCGGAGAAATCTCCACTTACGCCCGTGGGCAGTTATTTCATATGATCCGTTTCACCCCGCTTTCTCCACGGCGTGCCGCAGGACAAATCCAATGATATGCAGTGACAAGTTGTTTTCACGCCCGTTCTACTTTCGCCATTTTTTGGACAACTTCGGTCTTTCATGTTCTCAGGCTCACTCTGGCTCCGCAGCTTTTTGTGTGCCACTTTATCCTACTTTCTTGTACCAATCGTTATGGCCAATCCTCGTGCTCGCCCCCATGGCAACACCGCCAACACAGAACACTACCTGCCACAGCGCCCTCCGAGCTGGCTCCAACCTTCGATTTGCACTCAGCCTGACTTTCAATCTCTCAACAGCTCCCTTGACCTTCTCTTTATGGTCAACCAACACCTCCGCCACCACCCATTTCACACTGAACCTATGCCAAGCCAGACGTATTTTCAGGACCAGAGAGCATACAACCTCCTCTACCGAATGCGCGGCGACCTGATCTTGCTGGACCGCCTGATTGATAGCCTTTCCCAGGCTCGTCGGCTCCTCCAATTTGTCACCACCGGCCCCGGCCTCCCAGGGCAATATCGCATCAACCCCACAGCCTCACTCTCCAGCAGAAACCTGGCCATTCTACACGACATACCGCCAGGCTTTCCACTACCACCCGGACTTTCCAGCCGTTCACCCTCTCCCTCACCACGTACACCACCACAAGACGCAGAACGTCTTCATTCTCACTGGACAGGTCCCCCGCCACAAGCTACCCCGGCCACCAACATCAACACTGCCACTCATACCCGGGAACGCTCACGCTCCCGCGACAACATTCCACACCGCAGTGGCTAATTACAACATCTAGCACCGCAGCAACATCCCAACCCGGGCCCTACAGCGGCTGCCATGCAACTTGCCAACTCTGAGACGACATCCCTGGCCACAGCTGCTGCTACACTTCATTTTTCAAGTCTCACTGATATTTCTCGGCGAGCGGAAAACTTAGCCATCTAACCGATCTACCACTCTTCACACTCTCACTTTTGATGGTTTTTCACAATCGCATGCCACCATGTGTTCCGCAGCCATTTGACCGAACTGTTTTCTTCATAACCGCTCGCCCTTCCTACGACATGATGCCTCGTGATGATTTACGGACTCTTACCTCCTCATTCAGCGACAACTACCATCTCCTCTGACCCACCCACTGCACACCACAGTTACTCCTTACCGAACAATCCCATGCCATACTTGGCCCCATCCGTGACACACCAGCCCGAATTACTCTTGCTCCACTGGATGATTAGCACTATCGCCTCACTTGTTGACGATCTCCAACATCACCCAATTGTGCAAGATCCCATCCCTCCAATGTCTACATTCACCAACACACCAGCTTACAGACTTTTTCTGCAGCTGCGCAACACCCTCCGACACTTGATCAACACCGCCCACGACGCCCAACGTGGACTCAACAGGTTGCAATTCATCCCTGGCTCACCAGGTTCCCCTGGCCACTACCGCATTGACCCCACACTTGACATCCCACCACAACAAACCAATTTCCTCTCCGTAGCCACCTTCCAACGTGACCCAGCCATACCATCACCCACCGACACACCACCACTCATTCGCCGATTCAGTTGCAGAGACAGGTCTCGTTCCCGAGATCGCCTCCCTCTCACCACACTTTCACAGCCAAATCACACAACCCATCGACACCAGACAATCCCAGATCAACCCTCTGCAGCTCACGGCCATCGCGGACACTTGCATCAAGCACTTTGGACGGCTTCCAATTCCAATTCCACTTCTTCAGCAGCTTACCACTTGCTCGCTGACACGCCGTCATCCTCCCCCTGAGGCTGCCCCGACAACGCTTTGTCTCACACATTACGCTTTGCTCAGAGAGAAAAAACCCGTACAACCATGTACCCTCACACTTTCTCCATCTTACTGTCCAGCAGTCACTCATTTTTCTCCGCAGCCATTTGAACTCTAGACGGGCCGCTACCTGCCTCCCACTTCGCCTTCTCACCACCCCATGGACTACGACTCTCCAGACTAGGATCGCACTCCTACAGAGTCTATCGAAGTGAAAGATGAGGCACCACACCTCACCAAGGCTGAGCCCGTCGAACCATCGACCAACGACACCAAGTTGGAACTCACGAAAAAGGAGGAAGATTCGCCACAGCATACTCCCATGCTTTGCCCTCCGGTCAGCACTGTACCCGACAAAACCTCCACAACATCCACATCACCTCCTGCAAAAGCCCCCCCTGTTTCCCACACATCCTACCGGAACCTTTCCACACGCAACACGCCACAGACAAACCCCAAAACAACACCAACACAGCCCACAGCTACATTTCCGCATCCCACAGCACCACCTGCACCACCATCTACCACATCCTCTACCAGCACTGAGGACCCTGTCATCCTCACCACCAATGTTCCCATCCTGCCAAAAGCACGTCCGGGGCACCCACCAATCAATACCACCTGGGTGGGCCCCCCACAGTTGTACCACGCTCCACATTCAGCAACACCTACACGCATCCCCTTACAGGTCACCATACCACGTCCCCACCGGAATGGCCAACTTCTACCCTTCAACTTCTCCACTGACATCAAACACTACCTCAATCCCACAGCACATTCCACCCGACGACCAGCCACGCCACGTCCCGCGCCGCCAACTCATTTCCACCCAACCACTACCACAAATACCACTACAGTGTTCCCACCGGTGCCTCCTATTCCAGACGCACCGCTAACAGAGCAACAAGCGGCCACGCTCCAACAGACCATCCTGCGGATTGCTCGTCAAGCCGCAGCTGCAGCCGCGGCCGAGCTCAATTCACGCCGCAGCAGCTCATAGTTTCACCCCACACCATTCTCACACATCGTGTGATGACCAAAAAGAACACAGTTTTCCGTTTCGTTTCTCCACTTTTCCACTTTTGTTTTGACCGTCCTCAATGCACAATACACTTAGATCGAGACTTGGTTTTGCCCTTCAAGTTCCTTGTTGACCGCAGCCGTTTTTTTCAACTCGTGATCTTTACCACATTCAGTGCGCAGCCTCCACTCTTGCCTTTCAATGGAGAGCACCGCCGATTATGATGAGCAGTCTGAGGTTCTTTTTCTCTTCAATGAAGATCCGGAGGAACTACCTTCACAGACACACGATCCACCTCCCCCGCTGCAGCCTCAACCAAATCCAGGTCCCACAACCTCGCAACCTGCACCATCAGCCACCGCCAACATCTCGGCAGACCAATCGTTTTGGGCCGAAGTATACACCCTCCAACCACCACATGCCCTGATGGGCATCCTCACAGACCTCCATGTCCACCGATTCGTTCTTCACCAGCACCTGGACAGCCTCAACGCCCTTACTGACACCCCTATCGGACATCAACCTCTCACTGACACACTTCCACCACCCGTCCAGCGTCTCATCGCCATTTACCACAACAACGTACAACGAATCCAGAGCCACACGCGCTTGGCTCTCAACGCCATTGACACCATGGCCCGTTTTTCCCCCAGCGGCATACTTCCTGGATCCCAACCTAGCCGCACAGACCTCCCCACCGACACACACAGAGACAGATCCTCCACCCAGTTCCACCTCACCTCTCCGTTTTTATCCCATCCCCACCGCCGCGGCCAGGCATACAACTTTGCAAGATGTTGCCACCCAAACTCATCCATTTTCAGAATCCATCCTGGCCAACCCACTTCCACCGCTTCTCATGCATGAATCCCAACAGACCACCCCTCGAGCAACCACCCATCACCGCCACATCCAGACGGACATCCATGCCATCGTCCAGCTCCCTTCTTTTGCCGGCCTCATGCCTACAGCAGACACCAACCAACCGACCACCCCCCCTCCCACAGCCAGCAACACTTTCCCCACCGCATCACCCAATCCCACATCAGCCACCAACAAACAACCACATGATCGATGGCAATACGTCAACCTCATTCCCACCCCCACTGTCACCCTGCCGGAACAGCCACACACTCCACCGACATTTCCCTCCCCCATCGGCGGCACACCGCGCAACAAACGCTCCAAGACACCTCCTCGCACCACTACCCCCACCCGCACCCGACAGCCGGATCCACGCACCGGTTCCCCAACCCCCCAAAGTACCGCCTCAGCCACCAACCGACAATCAACAGCTACAGTCCATCCTCTTCCAAAGCGACCCCCACCATCACTCTATCAAGCCCAACAACCTCATGTCACCACTGAACCCCTTCAGCCTGTGCCCCCGGCAACCGGCTGGCCGTGCTTCCAAGGCGGATCTCACACGCCTACACCATCAGTGGCACCACCGACAGCCTTTCCCTCACCCACGCACCCGTGGCCAGCACATTACCACCTTCCAGCACAACAACCCTCCCCCTTCATCCCACCACAAGCTGGTTCCTCCGACTTGGGCCCACCACCCCCCCGTGGTCATGCTGCACCCTTCTACGACAAGGGTGGACGCGCAGGGGCGCCCCCTGCCATTGTCACACCAGAACTATGACCCCGCTACGGACCCGTGGCATGCAGACAACCAGTGATCAAGCGGCCGCAGCTTCTGAGGTGCCTACCATGATCTATCCGGGGATGATTCACACAACAACCACTCCATCCCATACACTTTTCGTGGTTTTCGTGTTTGTGCATGGTTTTTGCTACAGCCTCTTACAACACGCCCACCATCATCTTCGGACATCGGCTCAACTCAGTCCGCAGACCCACACGCTCGGTTTCACTTTGCACAACGAAAAACAGTGCGTCTCAGCCGCGAGTCACTCACCAACCATTGACTTGGATTACCACAGAAAACTGTTTCTAGACTTTAGCAGCATTCCGGTTTTTCTCAGCCGTTTCCTTTTCCTTTTTCATTTTTCACTTTAGTCTTTGACAGGCTAAGTGTGTTACCGCCTCTTTCTTCAACTGGCACTGCTTACTCCTTCAATTGACACTCCCAGACGTGATCTCGCATGTTTAGCTTGCTCAAATCAACACTCGGTGCTCCTCGCCCCACGATCCAGTGACACTTTGCCCAGCCACCATGGACGCGCAGTGGCAGCAATACTACTGGAATCATTATTTGATGCAGCAACATCATCAGCAGCTTACCAACCCGGATACCACAACTTCACCTCCCACCACCACTCACCACACCTACAGCCCCACAGGCACCTATGGCCCACTCACCCACGCACTCCGTACACACCACGTCCACCACTCCAACCCGTGTGTGACTCCACCGTACACACCGCCATCGCAGCATACACCGCCACCACAGGCACCAACCTCACAGCCGGAGTTTCCACCTCCGCCACCGCCCCCCCCTCCCCACGGCCGAACCTGTCACTCCACCACCATCGACATTCCAACACAGCCCGCCGCCACCACCAACCGCACGTGGCAACACAGCGCCTGCCCCGCCACCACCACACATCCCATCCCCCACTCCACCTGTTCCAGACTCTTGGAACCCAACCGAACAACATTGGGACTCCAACACCCTGCACGGCCACCAACTACATCGTACAATCCAACCCACTCAGTGGTCTCGAAAAGCCGGCGTGGCAGGACTCCCAACCTTTGAGGTTTTCCCGTGGCAATTGGCTTACCACGGCACCTCCGAGTTCACCGCCCGCACACTGAGCAACGGCAAGTACACAGGTTTTATTGCCACCAGAAGCATAGCGGAGTCGGTTTTCGTGACCCATTTTCTCCAACAGCTCCGTGAAAAACGCCTTGACCTTGACGGCATCGCGGAGACCCTTCACACCCAACAGAGCACGGACATCCCCAACAAAACCACCCACGCCCGAGCGTTTCACGCTCCCCTCATCAAACTACTTCTCGACCAACTGCAAACTCACTCTCCAGCACCTGCGGAAGGCACCGCTCTACGCGCCCTCAAAAACACCAACGATGAACTGGCTCGCGCACGTCAAAAGCTCCACGACCTGGGCAACCCACTCACCCCAGTCAAGAGCACCAGCCGATCTTCCGCACCGGCCGCCCCATCCCATGCACCCACTCCACCACCACCAAAACCGCCAGCCCTCACTGACGTCTTGCAACCACCACACCCAACACTGCAAGACGATATCCCCGAAGGCTGGAACCACCCAGAGATACAACAATGGGTCACTACCTTCGACCCCACCATCCAAGAAGCCGCCAAGGACGTCGTTCGTTTGCTGCAAACGAGCAAAGTCACCACGCAGCAGCTCAAAGAAGCAGCCACAAGGTATGGCCTACCCCTCAACCGGGTCAACCGGCTCCCCATTCGTAGCCTACAACAGCTCGTGGGTGTTGGAGCAGCCATCGGCTGCTGACTCGCCATCCTTGCCCAGCAGCAACCCAGCCACACCAACCTCACCCAACTTTTCCACCTGCACCGAGCACTCTCCGTGCTCATCCACCGCACCCAATACATCGACCGTGCCGAGGCCATCTTTGCAACTGGCCTTATCCACATCACACTCCTTTTCGCATACCCTTCCAACACCCGTCGCTCACAACAATGGCGCAACCGTCTCCGTCAGCTTCACAGTCTGCCCCACACATACCACTACCACAACTTCCTTTCCTCAAATTCCGTTTACATCAAGCTCCACTTCAATTCCGACCAGCCCCAACGCTGCTACCACCAACATGGCCACTTCTATGTTGGCTCCACAGCCATCGGTATTCCCCACCGCGAACACAATCGCCGTGCCAAACTCAAACAACTCCAGAACAATATCCCCATTTCTGCCGAACTCTCCTTACGCTATTGGCACTCACACAACAACATCCATCATTACACTACCATTCAACTTACCTCCCATGACACATACGACCAAGCCTGGATCCAAGAGCACCATTACATCGCGAACTGGATGCCTACGCTCAACTGGCCGTTTATTTCCCACCACCTCAAGCTCAAAGCTCAAGGCTGGCAGTTCACCAAACACAGAGCCCATTTCTACTCCAGATTAGCCACCCACAAACGACTCTTCCGACGCCTCAGACAACGCCAATACACACTCAGAGAACCACACCTTTACACCTCCACCAAGCATCACGCACTCCAACTTCTTCGCAACCTCACCAAACACACAGCAGCCTCCTTTGAAGCAGCCAAAGAGCTACGAAGCGGCCGCCACACGGACCTTGAAGTCTATGCAATCCGACGCATGGCCGCGAACCTTGAAGAACCCGGCCGCAGCAGAGCTCTCCACATCCTCAACAAAGCCCTGATCTACCGCAACCTCACACCGCCAAAACCAAATTTTCCGTTGACAGTGCCATTCCTGGCCCACGACGATTTCACCAAGCACTGCCAGCAGTGGCTTCGTACCACCATTCAGCAACACAAGCACTTCACCATCCCCCTCCACCTCCCCTCCCACAGATTGCGAGAAGCCGCACACAAAACCCTCCGTTCCCACCTGCATAACCACCGCACATGGGAGGACACCCTCCACTCCCCGCCAGATCCAGCAGACCTCCCCTGCGCATGCGATCACCTTCGCACCCTCTTGCAGGATCCCGATACCCCCACCATCAACGGCCACTACATCCTTACACTTGACCAACTCCAACTCCCTACGCATCTCGGCATTTTTCTCAACGCCAATATGAACAGCACCTACTACTACCCCAGCAAGGCCCGCTACTTCCTCATGTTCAAGACGGCCTACACAAAATGGCTCAAACTACAAGGGCTTCCGCCATCCCTCGTTCAGCACTTGCAGCCTTTCCTTGAGCACCAATGGCGCCTCCACAACACACACCTCAAGCAGCAACCCCGTTTTACGGCTCGCCTGCTTCGCCAACTCCAAGAACACCTTGGCAAACACACATTACTTCACCATGCCGACCATGAGCTCCAACAACTCCGGCTGTTTTGCCCTCGCCAATATTTCACTGGCGCCTTGAATACATGGCAATCCCCCGAACTTTTCGAACCACTTCCCTACATCACTGCCGCCAATATCCACGATCACCTGGCCGCCACTGTCCCCCCCATTTTGCGCACTCGCTACAAGTGGGGCTTCCGAAAAGACTTCAACATTCCCTACGGCGTTGTCCACCTCAAGGAGAAGAAGCACTGGCAAAAAGGCCGTACAATTATCTCATACTTCCAATCACTCAGTGGCAACCTGCTTCGCATTACCAGCCGTGCCTTTGACATCATCCTCCAACACCTCTACCCTCAACATCCCGGCCAAATGTCCATTCCCCAGCTTTGGCACCACTTTCACAGCTACCTCACCCAAACCCCACCAGACATCTCACTACACGCCACCAACGATGACCTGGTCGGCTTCTTCAACTCAGTCCCACAGCACCGACTCATCGATGCAGTTCACTCCCTCGTCCACCACTGGCAACAACAGCAACCCACACACACCTTGACGGTGGATGTCCAGGCCACCGGCAATCCTTTCCACCACTCACACATTGGCAGACACCATCGAAAACACCCTACCCAACGCACCATCCAGACTTCCGACATTACCACCATCGTGGCTTTTGCCCTCAACACATGCATTTTCCGGGCTTGCAACAATACTTACAAACAAATCCGAGGGGCCGGGATTGGATCCCAGCTCTCTCCAGCCCTATGCAATGTTGCCATCACCCTCATTGAGCATTCCTGGCATCAGATCCACAACAACCTCCTTCAACACACAGACCTCCACTTTACTTACTATCGATATGTCGACAACCGCTTCATTGTCCACAACGAACATTTCCTTCAACACCCGGCCATCCAAACCCTCATCCACCACAATTTCTTTCCAGTGGAACTCGAACCGGTGGAGGATTTTCATCTCCTCGGTTTCAACATCGACCTCCCACAACGCACCATCACCTACATGCAACCTTCACAACCCTGGAAAATCCGGGATTCCACAACCGCCGGGAGCCAGCGCTTGGCTCTATCAGGCCTCCAATCACGACTTCACACCATTCGAACATACACATTTCCACCCTCCAGCGCTGAAGCTGCTGCGGCTGAACTCGTGAGGCTTCATGTCCAAAAAGGACACAACTATCACGCCTGCCACCGGTTTTTGAAAAAGCGCCGAACGCGGCGACTTGTGTGTGTCCACCCCTGGACAAAGGGTTTTCCAACACTTTTTCTCACAAGCAGGGGCGTGTGGCACTCTCGCCCTACCACACGCAACGAAGCTGTGGGCGAGAGTGGGAAGCAGGGCCCGATCAGCCCTGCGTACCTGCTACAACTTTTGAACACGCTGTCCAATCTTTTGGTTTGATTCATGGTGGTTCCACACGATACTTTCCCCACAAACAGGTTTCCCACTGCACTGCAGCTGCTGACCGCCGCTTCCACTTGCGCTTGTCGTGAAACTTGTGTTAAACAATACTTTTCAGCGGACTTTGCCACCTTGCCGTTCCCTCGCCTTCCTTCCCATCGGAGAAATTGAGTTAACGGAAAACCAGTGTCAGAGTGTGTGTCAGTGTGAGTGTCGAAGTGTAAGTGTGTCAGTGTGAGTGTCGAAGTGTAAGTGTCGAAGTGTCAGTGTTCAAAGGATTTTCCGGAAGAACCCTTCGCAATGCTTTCGGGAATAAATTCGCAACCCTTATAGAAATGATGGCCGCGGCTCAGGATTGCTAGTGGCCGTGTCCATTTTCTATTGCTTGGCGATGACTGGTCGTCACTCTTCGGCATGGGCTGGATGGTTGAGCTGCATGGTGTCGAGACGATCGACGTTGTGCTGCTGTTTGAAGATCGATGCCTGAATACCGCGGTCCACTATGTAAAATCATGAGAGCTGGAGATAGCTAGAAAAGTTTGGCAATTGTACAGCAAATGCAACATTTCTACGCCACCTGAAACTCAGATCCCCAACACGCGCAAGGTTAAGGATCCAAGTCTCGATGGTTGAGATCCCAAGTCTCGATGTAACTAGAGCCAGAGAAGTTCTTCCTCACCTGGGTTTCACCCAGTGGATGCTTGGCTGTTTGCTGCACCCTTGCTCTAAGGGATCGTAAAGACTTTGAGACTCACTTTCCATCCTTCCAGCACAGCTATCAAGTAAGAATTGCTATACGCGGACTCGAATGAACATGTTCAACCAGTTGCTTGGTGCTTCGATGTTTGATGGTCCCATGAAGGCGATAGAACGTGTTCATTCCGACCCAACCCGACGGTGCCCAGAGAACAATCGGACGGGGCATCCCAACGGTGCCAAGGCGTTTTTTGGCTGGTGGCCAAGATCTTTTTCCGAGCTGCAGCTGGGTGGCTGGGCGTCCATTGAGGGAAGGGCTGGGCTCACATCCCCATCGTACGTTTGGACCCATGACGTTGGGCGGTTGTCCCAAGGATTTCAGCAGACATGGAGCACTACAAAGAGGGTGCTGCACGTCTGAAAAGGCCTGGTGGCTATGTTGGAACCTTCTTATAGAACGTTTTCTGTTTTCAGATTTCATTCAATTAGCATTCTGAAGGAAGTGAAGCCAACGATCAGCATGCAATTGTGTGTGTGTGTGAAAGTGTTTTTTTTTTTTTTTTTTTCCGAAGACTTTTCGGCCGAGTGGCTCCGCGCAACGAAACAGTTGGATCAAGAAGTACATCACTGGCTTGCACATCGAGAGCCTGGACTTTCACAAGGTTCTCGAGGAGTTAGTGGTGGAGGCACGCAATATGGCAGAATGGAGCTGGCCAAAGTCATTGAAGAGGGTGTGTGGCTTGTTGTGTCATGTTGTGTCAAAAAGCTTGGCTCAAGAAACATCACTCCTGTGGCAATTCCCATCCCCAGCTTCTTGAGGACAACTGCATAGGCTGGTGGTCAACATCCATTCAATCAGCGAGAATGGTTCAAGTGATGGTCCATGCGGCGTTTTTTGACCCCCAATATAAACAAGTAGACCAGACCCCCACCCCACGTAGAACATGCATTGAACCGTACGGGACCACCGGCACCACCGGAACCACCGGACCTGGGTGAACCCAGGGCTTCCGGGCGGCGCCTCCCTGCTGTGGCGGGCCGCTGTAGAGGTGGAGAGCGTCGGCTCCGTCTTGACACAAAGCCTGCTGGCGGTGATGCTCCAAGCAGCCCCTCGGTGGAGGTGTTTCTCGTGTGGCGCGGGGATTGGGGGAGAATGCATCAAGAGGGTCGACGCAAGGTGAAAGCCATAGGCGCAGAAAAGCAGGACTGGCCGTCTCATGTAACCATATGTACCCCCACCATACACGCTAGCTAGTTGCTTTTCACCGAGAATCCAGTTTGGTAATTCTCAGTGGTCAATGGGGAGTCACGATTGGGATCTGCATCATCCACTATGTGCATATGAAGCGAGAGGCGGCAGGCTGCGGGTTATCGTTTGTTGGGTTGCACGATGAAGGGAAACACAGCAGGTTTGGCATCTCGCTGGTGGTGCCAGCGCATTTTGCTGGTCTATGAACGTGCTGAGGATCGAAGCCTGAAAGAACGGCCTGCATATTCCAGCTGGAACCAGAATCCCTGAGACCGCTCCCAACTCCGGTTGCATCGTGTTGCACTTCTTCGTTTATAAAAGCGTGCTTGTGCTCGTACCGGTTCGTCCTCTACATAGTTTTGGTCTACCCCATGTGGTACCCAATTGGTGTGCAGCAGTTTCTTTCGCTTTTGCTGCAAACGACTGTATGGTGGCAAGAACTCTGGTCGCACCAGTGCACTCGGGTCGCCCAGCCCCCCGGTGAAATAGCTCCAGTGGGCGGTTGAAGCTTCAACCGTCTCATCCATTGATGTAGACGGTTGATGAATCGCCCCAGCACTTGGATTGTAAAACCTTGTCAGACGTGTGGTTTATGTATCAGAAGTCTACATTAGCTGGTTCCTTTCTTCACCTTGTGAGGTGGTGACGTTCATCTTCTTGATCTACATGCTCTGGAGCCCGGTCAAGGTCGATGGCAGCGCTATGGCCACCGAGGCGCGTTCTGGCCCGCAACACCGGCTTTCGTCGATGTGCAGGTGCATCATGGACCATGGAGGTCCCTTCAAGACTATGGGCTCCAATTCCGCCGTTGGTTTGGCCAACCCATACCAAACCAACACTTAGCACTCTGTAGCACTTGGGCACTTGGGATTGCCTCTCCAAGCTCGGCCGGGATTCTTGTCACAATCGCACACCGGTGCGTGTTTACGGCGTGTTTTGACAAGGGCTTAACAAAAGTGGTCAGGCAGAGTCCAAAAAAGCACGACACAACAAGGAGGGCTCCTCACCATTTTTGCTACCAAGAGAGTTGCGAGCCTTGCAAGCGGGTGACGCGGAACACTTGTGTGCCCTGGGAGGTCTTCAATTCGACTAGTCGATACTTGAAGGTGAAGTTTCTGGTTTCTTCCTTTACTGGCCTCTCCATCAGTGGGCGCCTCAGACACACCCAGGGAGGGCATGGAGCGCCTGCGATGACACAGCTGCGAGTCATAGGCGCTCCACACTATTGGAGTTTCATGATCCGCCGTTCCTGTGAATAGGCATGGGCGGCATAGGCATAGGACTATACGTATACGGGGTTATCACTCATGAATGCCCAGCGGTGGGAACATTGAGTGGAACATTGTTTAAACTACTTCAGTGGACGTCGGCTCCTTTTCTGTTATGCGCGTTGGTTGCTCGCGTCACAGTAACGAAAGATGTAGAACGTGCCACAGGGAGACCACTGGAACCGGCAGTGACCAGCAGAAGCCACACATACGATATACAGGAAATATGTAGAGATATTTCAGGGCCCCCTCGCATCCCCTCGCCACATCTAGTCGCCTTCTTCTAAGGTTTGTTGCTCTACGGCACTGGTTTGAACTGCCCTGATGCATTCGGCTTGCTGGCCTTGCTGTGCAACTTCCTGCCAGGCCGCTGTGTTTTGCCCACGTCCACTGCGTGGCCGTGGGTGGGCAGACGAGTGATGGCTTGGAACTGTTATATCATATTATACAATATTTTTTGAAGCCTCCGAAGATGTCAGAAAGGAAACCAGGGAAACATGAGAGTGAGACTGTCCAATCCACGTGGAAAACGTGGAATGAGACTGATAGACTAATAGAAGGACATGCAAGTTGTGACATGGGTAACGTGATTCAACAGGAAAGGGTTTGTGCTATAGCATGCTAGGGTCCTTGCTGCCTGTGTCAGGGCTTTGCAGCTACCTGAGATTGATTCATAGAATTCTACCTTTGAAAGGTGGGATGTGCCGGAACGTGCTGGATACACAATGACCAATGCTAGAAGTGGAACGGATCCAGATTTGTTTTCCACGTAGATGTTCCTTGAAGGGTGACATTGCCTCCCAACGATCATGGCTTTGTGGAGGGCATGGCCCGACTATCAGGATGGCTAATATTCCTTTACCAACTTGTCAGCGCTTTCCACCTGGCAGGACTTCGGGAATTCTCCTAAGAAGAAACAAGACATGGTATGACATGGTCCTTTTGGTATCACTTGTTGGGGGAAGAAGCTTTTGGGGTATGTCCGGACATCCCAGATGCTGAGATCGCTTTGCCGTTGCCTTCGACGCACCCAGGCATTGGCTCCCCCGTGGCGTCCATCATGCCGTGCCTCCTCGCCATGATCGACGCGAGGAAAAGCCCCACGCAGGCGTGAAGAAGGGCGGGCGCTTGTGGCCCAGGGCCACACGAGAGATAGGAAGGGATCCAGGGATCCATGATGGGCATTTTTTGCGAGAACCGTATGGAGCGATGAGATCTCTGCAGTGTTGGACTTCTGCTATTGAAACTGGCCCTATGCTTGAGCAGGTTGCTATTGCGTTCGTGCTGCAGATCATTGTGCATTTCGTCATCGATTTTATGTGCTTTGGCAGTTGGCCATGGAGGGGATCAACCTATATACCATAAGGCCGAAGAAAAGCCGGTGCCAATTCCAAGAAATATCTTGTTTGTTATGTCATTTCCCATCCAAGTGGTTTGCCAAGGATTGAGCCCGTGGTCTTTGGCTTCTCTGTGGAGATCCACTCTGTCCGGAGCTCCATCCGCGAGTTTGGGGCCCCTCGAGGAAGCTGTTCGCAGCCGGTTGGATTAGTTGAACACATACATACTTCAAGCTTTGGCTTCTATAGTTTCTATAGTGATGGGGTCCAGCTCTGGACTCACATAATTCGATATTTGCTATCATATGTTATCAGCTTTCTTCACCCCAGCCTGCCTAGACCAATACGTCTTCGCATGTCGGTCCTGGTCTTGAAGTCAGACAGCTCCGGCACAGCCACGACATATTTACATTGCTGTTTTGGTAAAGGCATGTAACATGAGAACACGGTCATCAACTCCGTTTCCAATCAGACTGAGCAGTGATGGGCTCCAGAGGTCATTGTGATTTTGGGCATTTGGTTCTTTTACCAGGCCTGGGCCTGGTTGATGCTGTGGGCATCTCTTCCGAGACTGGAGATGGTGAAGCCTTTGCAACCCATGGAATGCATCGTTTGAAGCATTGAGACTTTGTAATTAGGCTTGTGCACCCCCGCAGCCGGAGAAATCTTTTATGCGGCCTGTTCTTTTCCATCTTGTGAGGGATGAGCCTGAAAGCGAGCGCAGCTCTGACAGGTGTGGGGAGTTCCTGGCATGCTGCTCTCCGTGCCGTTGCTGGCGGCCATCAGGACGGATGTCTAGCAGGAATGTGCATATAGACTGTTCATGACTGTTCCGATCTCTCAGGAACCAAGTAGATGAAGAGTGAGAACGAGCAAAGCTGGTATTCAGTTCCTGTGCAGGGTCCATTTCCGCAAGCATTCTTGGCACGAAGAAGTGTTGTGTGTTTGACAGGTACCCATGCACCAGAATTTACATCCAAAGGGGCTGACAGCACAGAAGCCCAAAGATTACCAGCTTGTATGTATATAAATTGCCTGTGGATTGCGAATCAGGAGGGTTATCTTCAATAACTTATGTGACCTTTGTTTTTCCAAGACACACGTTGATGACACCTCATGCTTTGATGATCCAAAGTTTGCTGGGCTGCCTGCGATTTTATGTACCCCTTTCATCCTCTTTCTCAATCACACCGAGCCTCTCACGCTGATGTTGAGTTAGCGATGACATCGTGATGGCCAAGAATGCCGAACGCCTGCATTCAATTTGTTCGCGCCAGGGTTTGGCGGACTCCCTTAAATACTGCACGTTGCAAAGTACAAAGGAACATCCAACTGAACCTTCGGAACGTTGACTTCGGATCTGATCTGATCGCTCCCATGAAGTGTGCTGCAGCCGGCTGCCGCCAAGCTGGCCTCCGGAAATGCGGCCGCTGTGGGAAGGTGGGATACTGCTGCCTGACAGCAAGCGTGGCCACTGGCTGGAGAGAAGCGTCCGACGCGTGCGAAGCTTGTCAGGCTCTCCCGGCGATTGTCGTCAAATGCTGAGGCCCAATTACAGTGACATCAGATGATGTCAGTGATTTCTTGAAACAACGTGGGCTCTTGATCAGTATCGATCATTAGAACCGTAAATGGAAGTTTTATGAATCAAGAGTCGACTCAATTACTATGAATGCCTGGGATTCTGAACCAGGCTCTGCAGACTGCCAGAAGAGGGACTGGCCACAGCATCTTGTCAACAGGGTGAGACGGGGAAAAATTGTGGTTTCTCAGATGCTCCAAGTCCCTTTATTGACCTTTGCGATAGCTGGTGCATCTCAATCGGCCTAGATTCGAGTGATGTAATTACATCTGCAAGACCCTCCCCGACATGTTTGAAGAAGGGCTTTCACTTGGCGCTGTACATACTTTAGAGGTTTTTAGGCATTATCAGGAAGGCACTTGGTTCAAACGTGTGGCTTCAAGGTGTGGCAAGACATTGACCATGGATGACTCAATGACTTGTTCCGGCTCCCTTCTCCACCATCCACCGATCCACCTACCTACCAAAACATCCACCATCTTCATCCATCTTCCACCAGTGGTCGCTCGGTGTTGCTTCGTTTCCGATCTTTTCCGAGGCACAAGGCGAGTTGCAGCAGCCAAAGTCTTTGCTGCGCGCGAGCCGTCGAGGTGTACCCGACCACTTTTTTTCTTTTTTCTGTCGCGAAGGGAGCCATCGTGGGACTTAATTAGAAGTGGGGTGTTGCGGTCGATAAGGGATGTTGTTCGTAGGAACGTGGACAAGCGGACTGCAGGGAAGAGAGAGAGTATCTGCGCTGTATCTCCAGGCAACCCAGTTGCTGGGACCAGCGGAGACAGTGTAGACAGCGTGTAGACCAGATGTTGGCCTTCCGTGGAACCAGGTCAGGAGGCACGTGGGTGCACGCAGTTATATAGGCAGCAATATTGGCGTCACCTGCGCAAACAACGGCCAAATCGAAGCATATGAAACATGATGGCACCATTCAGTTCAATAACCTCCAACCACCCAAAAGTAAAAGTCGAAAGCATTTCTGGGCGGAATCCAAATGAGTTGCCCGACCAAATGGACTCTCCAGTCATCGCCCATTTGGTCCATCGCATCTGCATCCAGGCGGAAGAGCATCAACGTGCAGCTGCCCTTAAGGAGGAGGAGCCCATGCCACTGGACGTGCAGCGTGAGTTGGCACGGCTCACTGGCAAGGATGACAGGCGGAAACTGTTTGAGCTTGAGCTACAGCTTAAAGGTATCCAAATGTAATATATATATATAGATATATATCTTTAATATATATATATATATAAAACATTGATATTACTTATTATAGTCCATGTTTTAATTACAGTATGTATCTATAAATATATTGTTGCACCCTGCCCCTGGTCTACCATGTTTTAGATATTTTAAGGAGGTTTCCAGGAGGCATCAACATTTTGAACCTTGTGATGTCCAATCTCTACGGTCAACTTGGTTGCCAGGCTGACGGAGATCTCCTTCAGTGGATTAGCCACTTCTCATGCGACCTGGACCACTGGGAGAGGTAAATGATGGTGAACGTGGGATATACCGACATATATAGTATATAATATAACTACTGTATGTACATACACCGATATCCTGAAATGACCAGTGCGATGGGTTGGTTTGGGGATAAGTCACGCAGCTAGCTGCTATAGCTAGCCAGCTAGCTGCTCCGGTTCTGCTCCGGTTCCAAGCCGTCATTCAGCTGATGCATTTTGATTGGAAGGCCTTCGATTCAAGCCAGCTGCGACTGACACTATCAGTCGGTCATGCTGGGCATGCTGCAAGAAGAGCTAACTAAACCAAATGGCCGATGGACGTGCTGTTACTTGCTCAGACGCGCAGCTTCCACTTCCATGCTAAGTCCCCTATTCTTCTCAGAAGTGAAGCATCAGAGCTACTCGTAGTGGGGGAAGCCGAGGGGTCATTAGTTGATGCTGTGGTGTGAAACTTGAAAGTTCAGCACCCACCTGCTGCTGGGGGATTGGTTGTACATTGGCCTATTGTATATATGCATTACAAGAACACAGCGCAGAACAGATGATGCCAAAATATGCATAGCTCTCACCCTGTCAGGTCTACCAACAGGCTATTCTTGTGCCTTCCGCTCTAGCAAAGGGAAGTCAGGTAGTCTCGAATATGAGGTCTTGTGCCCAAAAAAACGATCTCCTCGAGGCAGTCATTTAACAATGAATTTGTATGCTTCTTCTACATGCGTTTCTTGAGTTGGCGGCTGCCCTTGGTTTTTAGATGCGTGTGGATGGCGCCAGTTGCCACTTGAGGCTGACGTCTTGGGGTCGGCGCTGGGAATGGGTGTGCACCTGCGGCGGGTGGTGCTGGAGGAGTGCCACCTGGGTGTTGAGAGTGCCCAGTGCTGGGCTGAGCAACTCAGCGCTCTGAAGTCATTGGAGGTGCCCACTGAAAGCAGCGACATGAGACCGTGGGAGTGCTGGAGATGCACGGACATGGGCCAAGAGGGAGAGCTCAAGGTAGAGATGGCTGGGGGGGTGGGGAAGATTTTTTCTAAGTGATGGCCTTTGGGGAGTGGCAGCGCATGAGTGGCATACGAAGCAGACGCCTCACCCGGCATTTCCCAGGCAGCCGGGCCTACCTTCATTTCCGTTCAAGATTGGGGGAAAAAGATGGAGAAAGACAAAGACCACGAGATACCATGTGCCTTAAGTGAGAGAACGCATCCTCACATCTTTTCGGAATTGGTGGTGATAGACCTCGCACAATGGCACGCATGTCCTTAGAAAAAGCAGGTGCACAGGGAGGGGTGAGCGGACATTGTGTGACTGGTCCTCCAAACTTACATCTTCCATCATCTTCCATAGCCTCCGACAAGATTTCTACCTGTTTGGAGGTCCTCAACCTGGGCCACAACCAGCTGGAGATCCGGGGCTTGGAGGTTTTTCTGGCCGTCACCCGGCTGCAGAAATGGGTGATGGTCGCTGAGAGTGGTCGGATATGACGAGAAAGGAGTCAGCAAGACGAAGATCTGGGGTTTCAGGATCTAGCAGGTTCAATGCTCTCGTACTCGTTGAGATTGACCGACCGAACACTCTTTTCAGAGCACTGGCAGGTTCCGCAGCGTTTTCAGTTTTCAGGCCAACCAAACACCATGGAGTGACCCTGGGTCCCCTGGGTCGGTTGCTTCCGGATGAGGCCTTGACGTCTGTTGGCCTCCGAGAGCTGGTGCTCACGGACAACCTGTTGGGACCCAAGGCCGGGACGAAGGATGGGAAGAATGGACGAACCAGAGGTGGAAGAACCCAGTAAGATAGACGATCCCAGTTCGGTAGCCCCAGTAAGGTCCCTAGTTCAGGTCACTGGCTACCTCTCTTGGTTGATCTGAAGATTTGCACCACACGAAGCCTCTTCCAGGCTGGTTTGTCCTGGGCCACAAACCCAGCGGCTCACGGGGTGGTTGCAATTACGCCCCTGTGCTATGCGCTTCGGCTGTGTAGGCGGCTCAGATGGTGGGTGAGCTCATGCACCTTGCCGTGTGGCGGACTGGGATGTGGCATTTGTGCGCGAGTTGTTCGCATGGTCGTGAGCCATGGGACTCTGGAAGGAGTTTCTGTGATACCTTTGGATTGAAACTGTTTCACCGATCAGGTCAAGGACTGCACATATTGACCGACATCCTAAGCAAAAGGAGCTGTCCACTCCTGTTTCAAGGGGTGTGGGACTTGCGATTTGAATTGGCTTTGTTCAAAAGCCTTCGGGAATTTGAGCTGCCAGCATGGTAAGATCCTACGCAAGTAGGAGACAAGCCCTGACCTGGTACAGTAACAAGGTGGGATACGGCACAGACGTTGATATGGCACCCTGCATGGGTTTCGAGGCAGCACATCCCATGCCAATCAGGGGCGGAATCACACTTTTTTCACTTGGAGGAATCCCATCGTTCGGCGTTAGTGCTCCTCCTGGGCCACGGCGCCTTTATATCAACATCTTTAAAGCTATTCATGGGTGCCTTAGCAAGCCTCTTGCTTGGGGTATCGAATGGGGGCGATCCATCATCGAACGATCCCGCGGTTCGGTACCATTCTTCCAGGTCATTCGGTACCTCCAAGGCTGCAGCTGCCATCGCTGGTCGGTGTGAATCTCTCGGAAAACTTCCTGCAAGAGGAGGGTGCAGCTCTCTTGGCAGAGGTGCTCTGCAAAGGCCGCCGCGACATGACACATGGCAGATATGGCAGTGCCGGCTGCTGCCGTGTGAGACGAAAGGTTTGGCAGAAGTCGTTTGACAAGCCATGTAGCCTCCAGACCCATGTTGGCCTTGTTATTGCTGTGGCCTCTCAACAAAGGACTCAAAGCTTTTTGAGGGCCTTGTCCACCCAAACCGATCCCTTTCTCATCGTCTCTTTTGTTCGCTCAGTGGCTTTTGAGGTTCCCCAATCAAGGCTCCAGTGCCCTGAAAACTGGTCGGCTGTGGCCCCGTTTGCTTTTCAGGCTCCACCTCTGGGCTTAGCCTGGACTTGTCTTCCAACGACTTGCGGGTCGCTGGCGCCAAAAGCCTTGCAAGGCTGATGGAACTGGACCACTTTCGGTTTCTTCGGCTGAATGAAGCGAGCAGCTTGTTTCACCGGAGGCCATTTCGGGCCGTTTTTCTGTGGGAATTGGCGGGTGATGGCACCCGCACCTGTGATTCGAGGGGCCTGGTTCGATGTGTTGGAAAAAGATGAAGAAGCAAGGATTCGAGGTCCCTAAGAACCTAATGGCGGCGGAGGATCGTCTCAATTTTAGCCGTGGTACTCGTTCTCACTCCAGCTGTTCTCACTTTCAACGGTGTGGAGATCATGGAGATCATGAACCGGAATGAATGTGACTGTGATCAAAAAGCTGACGTAGAAATTTGATAACATTTGCAGAACACCCTGGGTAGTGGAGCACCCGTGGTCATCCATTTTTGCTCAACATTACAGCTGTTTCGCTTGCCTTTGGGATCACTGATCAACTCCATCTTGTGACAAAAACCAACGAGACTTCGCTTGCCACCTTTGGGATCACTGATCAACTCCATCTTGTGACTGACTGCCGAGACTTTGTTATACATCCTAATGCAGGCTCTTCGCGACATCGAGAGAACGGCGGGGTTTGAGGTCCTTGGAGTTGGCGTCCAATCGACTCCATGACTTCGGCATCAAGGCCGGACACCGGTCGGGAGGTCGGCAAGAGGTCGGCAACGACGGGTGATACGAACGGTGTGCGGGAACTGTTTGAAATTCACTTGGGAAGATGCACAGTTCCTCCTTTAAACAGTTTTTTGGTATTTAATTTGTTGAATGGGGAGAGCTTGCAAGAATGGGTCTTGTTGATTGCGGGGATGGACTGATCTTTCCGAATAACACCTATTTGCCAACTCAGTTTTCGTTGCGTTTTTTCTATCCGAGTCTACCCATGGGGGTTTTTGTGCTGTGTTCGGCTTCTGACGCGTGGAGGCTCTGGCCCAGCCGCTACGGCAGAACCGTGGACTGACTTTCCTGGGCTTAGCCGAATCCTGTCTGGATTAGACTTCTTGTCCTCGGTGGTTGAGGAACATTGGGTTTTGTTTGTAGACTCCGACCCACTGATCCGCCTCAAGTCTCAGTGAGTCGGAATGGAAGATGTGTGATGAAGTTAAGTGAGAAAGAGCCTTTCACATATGTGGCCCATGGTTCTCCGGTGTGGGGGGCTTCAACGGTAGACCACAGCTGTGCCAACTTCTTGACTTTGGGACGCAGTATGTGCACTTTCCTTGTCATGGTATCACGAAGGTTTGATGTTTTGTTTTGAGATGTTTTGAGGGGACTGGAGAATGCTGCTGGACCAACTGCTCCACACGGTGTAAGTAAGTAATTAGTAATTAGTACGTAGTTAACATTGACGTTGGACATCGTTGGACATTTTTCCTAGGCACGGGGTGTCCCATGAATGTCGAGGAACGTTTCTGTACCAATTCCATCATCCGGAAACTTTGGCCTGAAAAAGAATGGCGTTCCTTCGTGCCGGCCTTTTCACCTATATTCGAAGAATGTCATGGCTTGTTCTTGCATATCATCGTGAAAGAGATTGGGTTTGTTTCCAAGTGTTTCCAACCATATAAGGCTAAAGTGCCCATGAGGGGCCTTGGTGCGTATTGAAAACGGTTCTCTCATAGTGCTTGGGCTCGCTCTTTCCCTCTCTTGACCATCCTTTTCCCGGTTCCTCAGGAAAACAAGATCAGCGATGAAGGGCTTCAGGCCTCCGCCGGAGTATTCCGCCGGTCTCCGCCGGTGGCGAAAGGGTTTTTCTCCGCTGAAGCCCAAGCCTCTCCCTTCCAAATGAAGAACAAAGCTAGCACGTCACTGCTTGCTAACAACCTTTATACGTCATGGGCTCTCAGCAGTGGTCAGATCCCTTTTTCTGCCTCCGGGCCAGACCAAAAACATACAACAACCAACAGAGCCCTTGAGACGTGCAAGTTGCATCGGGCGCGCTTTCGGCTCTTCAGCCATCTGATCCGCGATTTTTGGTGCTCGACACCCCGCGCAGAGTTCGGAAGATGGCCGTCCACGAGGCGCGTAGCGAAGTCCAAGATTCACAGGCCACTTGGCGGAGGAAACGGTCGGTCAATTGATGTGCATCAAAGGAGATGTGAAATGAAGTGAAGCAACAAACGACACATGGGTATCGGTATCGGTGTAGTGTGTATATATATATATATATCGAACTGTGTTTTGGCCTTGTCATGTGAATCACTCTGCAAGTTATCCGAAAAAAAATACGATATCATACAGGAGCACTAACCAATCCCTAGCCCAAAAAGCAGATCTAGCATCCCTCTAAATTGATGTGGGCATCCACAGAAAAGAGGAGCCACGGGTCGACGCACGGGTCGCCCCGGGCGATCCCCCTTTTGACGGAGTGTTGATCTACTTGGCCTGCTTGGGCAGACACCCCTCCTTCGACACATCCACATGATCATGTTGAACCCCCCATCCACTCGGTGGCACAGATCGGCACCGTCAGGACTCGATGGAGAAGAGTGACCCTGAATGTGGAAGTGAAAGCAGTGAGCTGACGAACCCAGCACGAAGGAGCTGCTTTTGTTCGCCTACGGTACCTGGAGCCAACATAGGTTCTACATAAGGGGTTCCAAAAATAGTGGCATGTTTTAGCTTTTTGGGGGGGATTTCCGCCCGCTTGCTAAATCCATTGGCTTGCACGATGCTAAAAAACACAATTCCTTGTGGCGGACTGTGGAACATGCTTGCTCTTGGGCCGCTTTAATAGCGGCAGTGGGGTAGTGAACCAAACAGCCATGGAAACATCACAGCAGGAGTGGAGTGGTTGAAACGTTGACTGATTCAGTCAGTGCCTTGTCCTTTTCAATTTTGTGGGTCTCATCTCTTGAATCAATCCCACCTAGACAGAGAGAGGTAGAGGTTGGGGAAGGCGAGACTTGTTGTTTGCTTGCTCCTCCACCACAAGCCCCGTTTGGCCCATCTTTGCTCAGGCCGAGGGAACTCGCTTGGGTCACTTTCTGGGAGATTTCTTAAAGGGCATCTCCCAAGTGTGCTTCATTTCTCACCGTGGCACTGGGCTCATCTTCCTGCTGGGCATCTTCATTGGCACCCTCCGCGGTGGAATCTTAGCCTTGCTGGGCGGCATCGCCGCGACCACGATGGGCGTTCTGCTGGGCTATTGGGGAGTGGATGACACGGCCAGAAAGGAGGGCCTCTTGGGTTACAACGGCGTGCTGATTGGCTGTGCCCTGGCAGTCTTCATGAAGGAGAGCCTATTGAATGCCCTACTGGCCACCATTGCTGGGGCCGGCCTCTCCGCCGTGTGCGTGGTGGCACTGAGCCGACTCCTAAAGACTCAGCTGACCATGGTCTTCAACCCGATTACCCTGGTGATCCTCGCATGCACGCACCTGTGGGCTGATCATCCAGACGAAGATGGCAAGAGTTCAGTGCTTTTCAATTGGAAGAGTGACTTCCCAGACCTCACTGCCCTGGATTGTGCCCAAGCCATGCTCAATGGTGTGGCACAGATCTTTCTCGTTTGCAACCCCACGTCAGGGCTCATCATGGTCCTAGGGATTTGCCTCGCAAGTCCCCTTGCAGCACAAGCATCGCTGGTGGGATCTTTGGCTGCGGCGCTGGGCTGCGCAGCTTGCGGAGTGGATCTGGCAGAGCTTCCACAAGGTCTCTGGACCTTCAATGGTGCATTGATTGGAATGTTCATCTCCTGCCGGTTCAAGTCGCTGGGATATGTTTGGGTGTCTCTTTTGGTTTGTGTTGGATCAGCTGCAGCTACCGCCACATATGCCGGACTGCTGGCACTCACACGCCTTAGCCATGGCTTTGCGGCTGCTCCTTTCACTTTGCCCACATGCATCGTGGCCTTCCTTCTCATTGCACTAGAGACAGCCACCCAACGCATCTCGAAACCGGATGCCACGGCCGAAGTGGTCCAGTAAGCCGTTGCGGCCGAGAACCGTGGGTGTTCAGTGGGTGTTCAGTGTTCGCCGTGGAGCGGCGAAAAGTTTTGAAGGGGTTGGACCGAGGGGTATCAACCCTCAAACTCAGCAACGCCTGAGGTGCGTGTCTCCCAGTCTGGGGCCCTCATGGGGGGCCACGAGTTGCTCCGGGCGAATGCATCTGGGCGGAGTGCCGATCTGGATGTGGCCTGACTTTGAGACATTGCCTTGTACAGTGTGTATAGGCTGCGAATTTGGGGGCCTTGCCAATGGTTCGCCTTCCTTTGGCACCAACGGGGGGGCTCCTTGTGCACAAAATCAGCTTCCGGTGGGAACGGGCATGATATTGGATCAGCCAACTGAACATGGCCCGGCATGGCTAGGTTTGCTTTTGGTGGGATCCTGCCATCGGTTTGACCGCTTTTCTCTTGCAAGCTTGTGTCGCATCGCCTACACCAGATTGCCCTGACCATTGGACTCTTTAGAGACCTGCACTGCACTCAACCAGCTCCTTGAATCGCACCTCGTTTTCCCTGATGTTTGGACCTCGCTGCCAGGTGCTCGCCGAGGCGCTGGGCGAGAATCAGACCCTGGAGATCTTGGAGCTGGACCGGCGCGATGGCGGCTCCCGCGGTGCGATCGGATGACTTGTGGAGTGGGAGAAGTGGGTTGGAGTTCGCGAAGAAGAAAGCTCGAGATGTTTCAACTCGCCAGGGATTCGGAAGAGTGTGGTTGTGAGGTTGCGAAGCCCGAGCCATAAGGCATTCAACCATGAAGCAGCTTGAGCTTGGCTACTAATCTCGTGCGCGTGGGTGAGATTCGTCCAGGTGAACTTGTGTGTGTGTGTGTGTGTGTCACACCCTGGTTCTAAGGGTTTTCCACGTTCTCACCTT
>CAXAMN010020335.1:302252-408975 GCA_963970005.1 Durusdinium trenchii
TCAACAAATAAATACTGTTCAATGACTAGACTAGTTGCAAAAACCTTACTTTGTCACAGCCCCTGCCAGCACAGTGCTCTTCAGCCTAAATTCAAAACTTACTAAGCTAGTTAGTTCAAGAACGTTCAACGAGGCCAGGAGTGATTTATGGTTAAGGAACCGTGTGTACTTAGTACATTTTTCATTGTTTTTTGTAGGTTGACTTGTTGCTCGGCTCGTCAACTTATCGTATAAGGCTATGTTGAACTTTCATTTTGTCTGCAAGTTCACCGCAACTTCACTCGTGGCTTCACTCGTGGATGTACCCGTGAAAACACTTTTGGTTCACTCATACTTTTACCCCTTGGTGAATTTTGTTCAAAATCAGGTCTAATCACTTTTGAGTCATGTTTACTCTTTTTGAGTAATTGCTAATCATTTTAGATCTTATTTGTGACAATTTTATGCTTAAAACCAGATTCAAAAAGATCAAAGCAATTTCAAAAATGCAAAATAAGACTCGCCAGACTCGCCCAAAAGCCTCGCCGGTAAGACCGCCCACTTTGATTTGGTGATTCTCGGTTGGCCGATTCAACCGGCAGTTTCCCGGTTGGCCGGTTAAACCGGCGGTTGACACGCATGGTTGATCGGTTCAACCGGCAGGTTTCCGGTTGGCCGGTTCAACAGGCAGTCTCCCGGTTGCCCGGTTGAACCGCCGGTTGAGCCGGCCAACCGGGAAACGGCCGGATGAGCCGGCCAACCGGGAAACCGCCGGTTCAACCGGCCAACCGGATCAACCGCCGGTTGAACCGGCCAACCGGGAAACCGCCGGATGAGCCGGCCAACCGGGAAACCGCCGGTTCAACCGGCCAACCGGACCAACCGCCGGTTGAACCGGCCAACCGGGAAACCGCCGGATGAGCCGGCCAACCGGGAAACCGCCGGTTCAACCGGCCAACCGGATCAACCGCCGGTTGAACCGGCCAACCGGGAAACCGCCGGTTGACCCGGCCAACCGAGAAACCGCCGGCTGAACCGGAGGTTTCCCGGTTGCCCGGTTCAACCGGCCAACCGACCAACCGGGCAACCGGGACAACCGGCAACCGGACACATCCGGTTGAACCGACTCGTCTCGGTTAGTCGGCCGGCCGGATACTCGGCATGCGTGACGGGCATGCGATGCGCGAGGGTTTTGCCAGGGGTTCCAGAGGTCCAAAGGCCCTAAGAATTCCACAAGTTGGTGACCTTTCTTGTTGACGACCGGAGGACTGTTGTGGGTGCGTCCTTGTGCTTCTGAACCAAAAAGGGTCGAAGAGATCAGGTGAATAAACCAAACAGGCTGCATTGCCTGCAGCCCCGGCACGGTGGGGACACACCACCTTCAGGTGAAACTCCGGATGCTCAAGGATGCGGAAATCAACAAGCTGATGGCAGATGCAACTCCCAAGGAAGGAGAAGAAGCTGCCGCATCAGCTTCCTAGTGAGCACACTGAACAGAATGTTGGCCTTGAGCCTTTGTCGTTCGTAGAGATGCAGCACAGTCCTGTTGGAGTGAAAAGCGCGCACAGATCCTGTTCAGGAGGCCCCCTCTTCGTTCCCATTAAAGGCCTTTCAATCAGGTATCGAGAACAATTCTACTGTTACTGTATAAACTGTTCAGGGCATCGCCACGGACAGTGCGTATTTATGGTGCTTGGCCTGTCGCTCAAATCACCAAACTAGTGCAAAGATGGTGGACATCCCCAAACAAACAGTTCGCCGGTACAGGGATTGGCCCCACTTACCATGGAGATCTTGGTGAAGGTGGTGTGCTCTTTAGATCCCAGAAAGCTACGGGCACTCTGTCGCACTCATGGCTGAAGCCCCTTGCCCCGCTCAGACCATGCAGGTGACGTTCATTCAGAAGAGGTTGCTCTTACAGAAGCGACGGAGATCCCGAGCTGAACGACAGGTTCGAGTGATGCCGGTGCCGTGGCGTAATGCCTTGGTCCCGGGTCGTAGTGAGACAAAACATGGTTCGGTGCAACAAAGGGCTCCGAAGACATCTGCTCGTAGAGGAAAGATGGGTGTCCATTAGGACATGCCATTGCACTTTCTTGTTTGTTGAATAGGGGCCGGGGTTAGTTCTTCAGAAGTTCCCAAAGATGCGGGAACTCCAGGACCCGGGCTGAAGAGTGAACCCCCGTCGCACTGACGGTGGATATCATGACAACATCAGTCGATTGATTTAGCCTTGCCCACTGGCAGAAGGTCAAGTAGACTTTACGACGTCTGAAATTCGGGGTTCCCTGAAATTCTGAGCGACCTCAAGAGAAACATATTTACTGAACTACTGCGCAGAGTTCCAATCCACCTTTCCTATCCATCCATCTCATGCTGAGGTCATCCTCTCCAGTGGGCATGGTGGCCAGTCTGAAGAGGAGGACATAACAGGCCCCACCATGAGTGCGGTCATCTCCGGCGAACCTCTTCACCCGGAGCCTTGGCCACAGCAAGCAGAGATGAAAAGCACGGCTCTTTCCAATAGTTATATAATTATATATATATACTGTATACATATTGAAAGAGAGATTTTACACAATGTTTATATAATGTTATAGTTATATAAGTAATAGATACACCAGGAGTCACCTGGAGTTGGGTGGTGTTTATAGTCCCATCCAGGGGCCGTGGCGGTCGTGGATGTGACAGGGGCACCCACGGGCACCTCGAGCCTCCATGGATAGCAACCTTTGGGAACTGCTCGTAGACCAGGTGGACAGGTGTGGGCCGACCGGAGCTGTGAGAACCGTGACCTGAGAACTCTTGATGAGTGATGATGAGTGAAGGTTTCATGAAGAGGTGTTTCAATCCAAATGGATCCAAATGGGGGAATGCATTTATATATCACGAATCTACTCTACTGTACATATTGAGCCTTTTGCACAGTTGGATCACAGCTGAGGCGCTTTCGCAATCCGAGGAAGCTGCGGAGGAGAACGTGCGGCCTCTCACACAGGAGCCCCTGAATGTGTTGACATCAGCCAGTCAACAGTCCTCAAGATCAAACATCCTAGCCGTCCTAGCCGGAGCACTTGTTCTTGCTCTAGCTTTTGCAAGATGATTTGTAGAAATCATTCTCACTAGATGGCCTACAGTATTCCCAGGCATGCTGTTCAACCAATGACCCCACGAAATTGAAGAGAGCCCATTTCGTTGCAAGAGCCACGTCACCTTTGCTATCTTTTTGACATGGGAGCCACCGTTTGACTCGCACGAAAAAATGCACCAGACCCCATCGGCGTGTCTCTTCACGCCAGGCCATTCTGAACAGTGTGCTAGTGCGCAGCGTCGAAGAGGTCGAAGCCGTCGAGGACAAACAGGTCGGGACCCGCAGCGACCGGTACGGTCGGTTGTAACCCGGGGTTCGGTCCACCCAACGCGTGCGGTTGGGACCTGTTTTGGGGGAGCTGCGGCAGCCGGGGGCATTCGTTCTCCAGCATCCGGAAGGATCTTCCGGAGGCAGGAGAAGAATGAATGCACCCTGCTGCTGATCATGGCACGGCTAATCTTGGATGCCTGACAATTTGTCCATGCCATTGACATCATCATACATCATCCATGGCAACCGTGTCGATCGATCTTTCGCTTTAGTTACATATTCGAAGGTTGATGTTTAGGACACTAGGCAGAAGCAAGTGAAATTCATCTTCCTGATCTATACATCTCTCAAATATATCTGAAATCATTTCATTTGCAGGTTAACATGTTGACTGCGGTCCTATACTGATTTACGACGTGAGAGTTGGTTTAGTAGCACCTGGCGCCAGTCACCGAGAAACCGAACCGTTCGAACAGCGGTGGGTGTGAACCCTCCGTCCGCGGAGGCGGAAGAGTCCTTCATGGGACCCAGCGACAGCCTGGTGGACTTGGTGGATTCGAACCTCACCGATTCCATCAACCCGGAAGGTGTGGAACAAATGAGCTCGTCCCGTGGCGTGACGTTCATGTTTTTCCCACGAAACGGATGCGTGACAAAGAAACAGAAGGTGCTGTCCAACCCATTCCAACGCCCTATGTAGCTCGAAACCAGAGTCACAATGGATGACTAATTAAAGCGAAGGTGTTGTTGGACATGACTTTACGATGGGTGGACTGCTGACTTGGGTTGCCCTGTGTGAATAAAGGAGAAATCCTGCTGAAGATCGCTGAAGTGTATATAAACTTAGTGGAAAAAAAAGAACTGGATGGTTTCCCAGCCGTGCTTGCTCAAGATCGCCGCAAAAAATCAATGCCAATCATACTGATCATAAAGATCCAGCTGCTTCATGCAATGTCTCCGTGTCCAAATCTCAGTGTCACACCAAGGTTCCCTGCAGAGATGTCGATCGGCTCCTTTGAAGGCTCAGTGGATGTGGACATGCTTGCATCAGTGGGTGCCCCGCGCGAGGAGAGGTGGCGAGGTATTGAGTCACCGAGTGAGAAGTGGGCGGGTTGCTTCAGGAGGAGAAAAGAACACATCAGTGGTGGCGAAAGATATGTTACAAGGTCATGGGCGCAGAGCCGCAGAGCGTCTTCATGTGGATGTTGGGCCGTGCAGCTACATTGTACAATGATTTCAACTAAGATAGCATTATGCAGCATGGACAAAGGTATCCATGTTCCTTTGACCTACCTTGTGTGCATACATCAATGTCCTAACCGTGGCTCTGATATGCAAGGTCAGGCAAGGGTTGTGGTGCCTCCAAATGATAGGACTGCCATCCAAATCCTATATAATTCTTAGCTGCCCTACACTTGGTTCTCCTGAGCAGTACCAGTACAGTATATGATAATTTTCTCAACTTCGCGAGCCCGGAGTGCCTCAAGGACTCAAGGAATGATATTTGGGTCCGAACAGACTATTCACGAAAGCTAGCCTTAGCTAGCTGGAGTTGCTCTTGCTTTAGCAAGTTAAGTGACGGGGTGGACGCACCTCAGAAACCTCAAATAATTGATTAAATCAATCTTATGGACCCCCCCCCTCCCCCCCCCCCCCCGCGGTTCGCCTCCCCCCTGCGCGCGGTGAGCGGGACCACCAAGCAGCTGCAGCACACCAAGCATCTGCAGCGCCCAGCGCAGCAGCGGCAGCAGCAGCAGCAGCACCAGCAGCAGCATACCCAACGCCGCGGCAGCAGCAGCCGCAGCAGACAACCCAGCGCCAGCAGCAGCAGCAGCAGCAGCAGCAGACGACCCGGCGCCTGCAGAGCACCCAGCGCAGCAGCGCCCAGCGCAGCAGCGGCAGCAGCAGCACCAGCAGCAGACCACCGGAAGCCCGGCTAGCTTTCGTTCACCCCCTCTGGCCTCAAGTTCGATAGGTTGTTTCTTTTTTGATGTTTTCGACAGACTGTGAAGCCTTTTGCTGCAAGACAAGATTGAGAGGTATTGTCACTTGTAGGATGTTGTAGGGTCGAGCCATCTCAAACCAATTTCTTACCTCTAGTTACCACTGATGAGGAATCAAGCGAAACAAGGGATAATTACAAAACAATGCCACCTTTGGACAGTTCGATTTGAATAAACTATGTTCAGGCGTTCTGCAACCCTTTGCACGTTCTGCCTCTGTTTGCTCATTGATTCAGTTGTCCTTCACTCTTCTCAAAGTGGCAATGAACTTAAAGTATCTTAACATAACATTTTGCAATATTCAATATCATGTCATCATTTGTCGAACTATCAAGTGCACCACTATAGCACTGGAATACATAGGGACTTTCACAACCAGGGGGACTTACACGATTCCCGGGTGGACAGTATTATAGTGTTTCATAGTGTTTCATAGTGTTTCAATTGTTTCGCTGTGCCATTCCAAGAATCATGCGGCTTCTTTGTGGCCCGATGCCATGCACTCAAGTCAATCACATGGTCAATGACCCACAATCAGGAACATCCAGCAACGCCCTGACCAAGGTAACAACAACTCCACAAACCATAACTCATAGTATCTTCGAACGACCCCCCCCGTCAAAGCAAATCAGGTCCTTCCCTCCACCGGAGAGCCGTCCATCGAGCCGGTGTGCGGCAGGAGACTCCCAGATTTCCAAAGGAACCGGAGGAGCCACCCGAGGCCTTAGAGTCTGAGTTGCGTTCCGGGCCCCTGCGACGCAGCACCTCTGCTGCGCCAGCCTTGGGCTTGCTCATCGGCGTGAAGTCGGAGGGGCTGGGGGGGGGGCTTGGAGTGGGGCATTGACGGCTGGCTGGCTGGGAACACAGCATTGGGATGGAACAGCGTGTTGATGGGTCAAAACGGTGCCATTTGGTAAGATGAACCTTCATACAGACACAAGAGTGCTACAGTTACGAGGGCACAGATCTCGCGCCACAACCACATCACAGAACCATTTGTTTCAGGCACCAAGGCGCAGTCGGCGCAGTGTTCGCCAAATTGTTTAATTGCCCGTTCTGAGGTTCTTAATAAGATGCGTTGTGTCGTAGGTTTCGATCCGTTTCGACCCCCGGAATCATCATGGGCGGCAGTCCTGCAGGGTTCCAGTGTGTGAAATCCTGCAGGGAGTCTTTTGATGTTTTTTGGGCTGATGATTTTTCTGGGAGTGCATGGGGCCACAACCAGATGGGGCAAACTGCGACGCAAGAACCGGAAGTAACAAAGACTCCTGGGACATCGTGGGGTCTGACTGTTTTATGATGAAGACAAGGCACCTCCAGAGAAGGAGGTCATAAGAAGTTTGATCGCATGATAGTGCATGTACTGGTATGTTGGATTTGTTGAATGCCTTGAGACCCTCCAAACCTCAAGTCTAGTGTCTTGGGGCTTAGAGTTTGCTTTCAATTGACCAGTGGGTTTGGCTACGGGATTTGGCATAGGTATCAAAATATAAAAAGAGCATCAAAAAATAAAAACAGGATCAAAAAAAATAAAAAGCGAATCAAAAAGAAATATTCCTTGATAGGCCTCTTCTGCTGCTCTCCTGGCCTTGTGGTCTGCGGGTCCTCTGGTAATGTGGTCCCTTGGTCCTTTGGTCCCTTGGTCCTCTGGTCCACTGGTCCTTTGGTCCCCTGGTCCCTTGGTCCTTTAGTCCACTGGTCCCCTAGTCCTCCGGTCTCCTGGTCCTGTGGTCCGCTGGTCCCCTGGTATCCTAGTCCTTCTGTCTCCTGGTCCGCTGGTCTTTTGCTCTCCTACGGCGCTCGTCTGTCGATCTCCTGGTCCCCTGCTTGCGCAAATAGAGGCTTGATTGCTTTCTACCAGAGGCAGCTCAAGAAAGTAGGTACCCAACGATAAGGTAGCCGTCCAGTCATTGAGTAGCCCTACTCGAAAAATGGTTCACCAGCTTGGTGAAAAAGACCCTGTACGGCTGCGACCGCAATGCACCCATTAGAAATAGACTGGTCCACCACATCTTTTTCCTGAGGAGATTCCATCCAGGCACCTTCCGATGCTGCTACACCCATTCCAAACACTTCTCTGCTCTGAGCGCTCTGACAACGCCATGTAGGGCCTAACTTCGTGTGAACGCCGTGACTACTGCTACTGCTACCACTACTGCTACTACTCCTCCTGCTGCTGCTGCTGCGCTGCTGCTGCTGCTGCTGCTGCTGGTGCTGCTGCTGCTGCTACTGCTGCTACTGCTACTGCTACGCTGGTGCTGCTGCTGCTGCTGCTACTGCTTCTACTACTACTGCTACTACTACTACTACTACTTCTTCTACTACTACCCAAACCATCCTCAGTGGGCTAGAATTTTTTTTTTTGATTACCTTTTTATGTTTTTCATTGATCCCCGTTGAATAATTTTTTGACTCTATTTTTACTTTTATTTTGATCCCTTACCCACGGGACTTCCCCCACTGCAATGCACCAAGGAAAAGGGATGCGAATGATGGGGAGCCACAAGAGCAGCCCAGCAAGCCGCAAAAGAAGCTTGGTCAAGCTTGGTAAGCTTTGTGGTAAGCTTCGTGGGGCAAGTGTGCACGTTGGTACGCCTTGGCTTACCTGGCGTGTTTTATTTGGTAAGCTTGGACAATATGGGACTAGCTTGGTATGTTTGGTCGGCCGTGCATTTTGGGAGATTTGACGAGTATTTGGGGGGTTGTCCATGTTGTCACATGTTTGTTGCGATGTCCTCTAGAAGGCAGCCAAGAAGTGGTATTTGACCAGGAGTTGCATGTTCTTTCTCGACTCTTGAGAGTGGCCAGGGGCCCCCCACCCGACGAGCATCCGTCCATGAATGGGAAATGGGAGGAACGGCAGTGTCCAAGCGCTCGGACCGCCCTTCAGGAAGAAAGCTGGAACGATGCATGGCTGGTTCAGCAGCCTTTGGAGATCCACCAAGGTCCAGGTGCGTCAGTGCAATTGCAACGCTCAAAACGTGGGTGTATTTGGTCACGGAGTGTGGTTGATCATGTCCATGCGGTTGATGGTCCATATGGTCAAATCGGTCTGACCAGTTTCGGCAACGCTTTTGCAAAGACTCCGGTGAACATTTGCCAATCATGTTCTTCCCGGCCGGTTGCATGGCGCATCCTTCCAAGTTCAAGGCAGAATCCAATCGAAAGCAACGTGGTCCGAGACGTTCCTCTCACGAACTGAAACGCCGCGCAGCCCACGCTTCGCGGCGTTTTGGACAGGATGCTCCTGCTTCATCCCAGTCACTGAAAGGTACCGAGAGCTCAGTCGTGCCAAGCAAATAGCAGGGCTGGAGCGAAAAGAAGACCTCGAGCCCTCACACCGATGAAGCCAAAACCATCAGCCGAAACCATCCAGACTCTCATGTGCCTGAAGTGCGGGAAGTTCCAGGAAAAAAGGCTATAAACTATAACGATCCCGATCCAGAATTCCGGATACCCATACTGGGGAGTTCTGGTCGTCTACCGGGATAAGGTAGTTATGAGTGAGGAGCTGGGATCTTCCCATCCAGGGGCTCTGAGGATGGGCTGAGTGAGGCGCCGTGATTGGGCGTCGACTTCCCGCCTGAATAGCATGCCAGCTTGGCGTCGGCACGATGTCAGAAGGAAGACGTTGTTATAAAGATTGATTTGAGTCACCTGAGTCTTCTTTAATCTTTAGGAGTGTGCAGTTTGTGAGCTTCGCAAGTAGTGGGCAACAAGACTTGGGAGAATTGCTTGTTAGGTGTTCCACCAAGCTCAGGGGGCCCATTGAATGATCGCTGGTACTGGAGACCATTGGCAAAACCCGGTTTATTTTCACAGAATGGTGTATGCAACTGACCGTCGATCACTACATGCCAATATGAGATGCAACATGCAGCTGTGCCAAGCCACAGGTGCCGGCATGCGCGCAGTTGGCGCGAACATGCACAAAGATGGCCCATTTCAGAGAATTTCCTCATGCTTCCTCATTCTTCCTTCTCGTGTCAGGGGGCCTAATTCGGTTTAAATCCCGCTTTCGAAAGTGTTCAGTAAACAACGATCCCCAGCACGACCCACGGAGAGAGAGGGAAGCGAGAAGGCGAGCGGCTTGTTTGGCGACAAAATGACTTAGGCATCTTAGATGCTGTCTGGGCACTAGTTGACTTTTGAAGATCATAGTTTCACCCACCGGTCGCTGGGAAGGACGGTTCCAAAGAATTTTATATACTGTAACTCCAGTTTCAGAGGCCCACAAGTGGGACAGGATACCGACGAGGGGGACAGGAGTGAAGGGGCCAACTAAGAATCAGACATGCAATTTGAAAGGGTGCAACCCCGTGAACTCAGCAATCCCCTACGAAATCCATTCGCGAAGAGGGGCGCAGTGAGCTGGACATCGGGAAGGCTTTGGGTGGGCCTTCTGTCGACGGCAGATGCCTCAAGAGATGTGGGCCCCTAGCCATGCACCATAGGACCTGAACTGTCCTTCCAAGTAGGTGATCCAGTGATCCAGGCGAGTGCCGCTTTTTCGTGTAGCCAGTGCCAAGCGATGCAAGATAGGTTTTCATGTCAACTTGCATGATTGGAATCATGGAGATCCATGCAGACCTACAGGGATCAGCTACAGTTGCTCCCCTGCTGGGGGTGTTTCTTTGGAGTAGGATGTGGCTGCCTCTCAGACGTGGAAGGGCCATCCCCAGACCATCCCACCCAACATGCATCCTTGGGCAGACTGCAGGCCTCAGGGTTGAAGCAGCAGAGGAAAAAGTTGCGAGACGCCATGCGGTCGAGCCACCTGGCACGCTGCTCAGGCAATGACCATGCGGCCCATTTGATTTCAGGGTTCTCAATCAAGACTGTGAATTTGTTTGCTGGTACTAGTAGGGTGCTGCTTGGCCTGCAGCCTGCAGGCGGTGTAATACTGTAAGCCCTTTGAGCATTTGGACCGTGAATGTAACCAAAAGTATTGTATATATATAATTATGCACTGGGAAAAAATATCTATTATATAGTAGAACATATTATCACTACTTGTACCTTAGTAGAACAATAATTAGGGAAGGTAAATGACTAGGGAAGCACAATTTTCAATCCCCTTCATACAGCCCACACTCTATGAAGCCCATGGCTTCACCCTCGATGTGAGGACGTGCGGCAGATGTATCATCAGCGGCAGCTGACCTGTGATCTTGGCCTTTTGATTTGCATCACCGTGGGGCTGTCTGTCCTGCAAGTGTAATGAGGATTCCACAGTTTTAGATGAGTTGCACCAAGAAAATCGGACAAGGACCAGATTTTCCAGCAGAATCCATACACCAGAAAACTGCGCTAGCGGCGCAGCTGTGCGGGAGCCCTGCCACGCTGCCACCTGTGCAGCCGAGCCAGAGACTTATGGAAGGGTTGGTGAGGGAAACAAACTCAAGGAATCCGAGACCACAGTAGGTTTTCAGCAAAGAATCCTGTTCGAATCCTTCAAAGGTCTTGTTTTTCAGGCGTCCACCTATTACTATTGAAGACGTGACCTAGGGACCTTAGGGACGTGACCTTTAGGGCCCTGGTGAGTGTATTGGTGTGTATTTCTATACAGGGATAATCTAAATGTCAATGCCAGATGGGTGGTGCTTTCGTGAATTGCACATTTATTTGGGGTTCGCACTTGCTTTAGCCTGCCGAATCACCCACAGTCCTGTCATAAGATTCATAAGAAATGGTCTGAAAACATTAGCATGTCTTCTGACTGGTGCTCCTAGGGAATTGCCAATGCCACCCAAGACTTTCTGGTTCAAGCAGCCGCTCCGTTTCACGCCAAGTTGCGGCAATTGCCGCACAGTGAGGAGAAAAGTCAAAACGGCTGCCTAAATGGCACTCTAGATGCCCAGGGGCAGTCCTGGAGTCACATGTAGCAGCTCTTTTTTCGCAGCTGTCAGCTTCAATTTAGCTTAAAGAAAGTCGGCCGAGCTCCTCTGAAACCCTGCAGAGGAGTCCACTGGCCGCGTCTCCGGTTTCCGGGGCTCTCCGGGGTCGCACTCCGGAGGTCACTCCATGTTGAAGCGATTCATCCTAGACGCGGACACAAAACAAACGGCCCAACCATTGAGGATGCATTCATGAGAAGCTTGGAGAATTGGTCTGAGAATTCTGAATCCCGTGATTTTGGAAAGCCCCATTGGTGTCATCCCACTCCCTAGACCCACTCCTTCCCACTCCCTAGACCCCTCACCACTCTCTCTCTCTCTCTCTCTCTCTTTCTCTCTCTCTCTCTCTCTCTCTCGGTCTTTTGTTCGACGCAACCCAACTTCCACTTGATCATTTGTGTTGGCCTACTGGGCTGGCTTGCATTGGCTTCCCATGGCGCACCTGCAGATGTGGTTTGCGGCCTGTGTGTTGGCCACTCGAACGTTTCACTGGCGTTTTTCCCGCAAGGGTTTTAAGACCAACTCATCCCGAAGGGCAGCAGCAAGCTGAACAAGAGCAGCGGAGAACCTAATCAAGCATGCTGTAGATGAACCATGGAGGGCATGGATGAGAACGCCCTGGTTTCATATTATATATATATATATAGATTGATATGTAAGTATATCACTGAACCTTGGAGGGCATGGATGAGAACGCCCTGGTTCCATATTATATATATACGTATACTACACACACACATATATATATAGAGAGATATATAGAGGACTGACCGATGAACTTCTTTGCTGGTTGCCGCAAGTATGGCCGCCAAATCTGATTCACACCTGAACCCCCGCCTTGGGGAGGCCAAATCCCAAGGATACTGCTTGGCCACGGGGTGGGTCATGGGGTGGAGGCGCAATGATGGGGGAATGGGTGTGCTTAGGTGTCAGGCTGGCGCAGAACAACTATCAAATCTCCACGTCATCCCCAGGATGCCTTCTAGTCTACACGATTGAAATCCATTGAACTTTGCTGTTAACAGAACATCGTGAAGCGCAGGTCCAGGAAACTAGTTTCCACAAAAATCCCCAGTGCATACCCTCTGAGGAACCCTTTGTGCACATGATTTTCCAAGAGAAATAGGAGTTTTGGCACGCCCCTTCCTGCACAACATGCACTTCCAGTCTTTTGCATGATTCATAGGCGCTGAAATGAGACAGGTTCAGGTGTACTCAGGCCCGGACGGGAGTCGGAGACCCAATCATGTCGCACCCACTTCCTCTGTGATATCTTCAACCTACAGACGCCGGGGAGTTGCTGCTCGGGTCGCAGCAATTGATGGGGTGACACACTGATGTTTGAGGCCACCCCTACTTGGACCTTGCGCACACTGGGAAGCTATTCGGAGTTTTGCACCAAGTATGGCCCTTTGGCAGGAGGGTGTGCAGCAGCAGCACCAGCGGACCTGCCATTGTCTCACCTGGGCATCCTGGGGCAAGACATTGGTGGTGATGTTTCCGTCACACAGGCGCGCGCTCATATATTACGGATAATATTTAGATGTACATAATATAGTTAATTACAATATTTATATGTACCTGCATATGCCCCACCATGGCCCTCAGATATTGTAGATGTCACTTCTTGAGCATCTTGAGCCTCAAATCGGTTTTTGATTCCGCAACCTCTGAATTCATGCGCTTTAGCGATCCATTTGTTGGCTGAATAAAGCTGAAAGTGGCGCTCTTGCCAGTCGCTTCAGACCAATGTGCTTGCAAACAACTGATGGGGATTAGAGTTACACATGCACTTACCAGGGCTGATGAAGCAATTGCCATCCACATTCTATCCACATACAGTAGTTTTTGCAAGATTCCAGCTCAGCCCGTTTTCCAGGAAAAGCACCGATGACCAGCTCGGCCCAGCACAGCAACAGCCTCAGCCGTCGGCCCAGGTCGCCAGCATGTGGATCAGCAGGACTATACCATGCGCCAAGAACTCTATCGTCAACGCGTGGCCGCGGTGCAGGTCGCTCGACTGCATTGTTCCATCGGCAACGGGAAGGATATGTAGGAAAAGAAAAGGAAAAACACACCGAGAGATTGTTATAGGAAAAGGCTGTTGTGTTATGTTGTGTTTGTCATTCTCATTGTCATTAGGAATCTGCTTCTGTGGGCTGGGCACATGACCCGATATTTGCTCGCTGACGGCTTAAAAGGACGCTCGCTTCCGGTGTGACACGCACGGCAATTCAGCAGCGGAACTGTTAAAGAAACACATCCAAAGCTGGTGTTCAATGGCATACTGCAAAAAGCCGATCCCAATGTGTTTGGGCTTTGACATGTGTTCACCACATCCTGATGGGTTGGGGGATGTTGGGGGTTTGGGTCGTTGTGGTTTTGGGGTCCCGCACAGGAACACCTCAATTTCCTACTCTCCGCATTGATCTTGACGTTGCAGAGGTATGCATCCGACACGACAGGTTCAAAGGTGATTTGAAAGGGAGAATCATCTTGAAGCAAACCCTTTCGACTGCATTTTCAATTCCGAATTCCCAAATGTGACGACCGCTCCTTCGAGAACAGCCGAAGTAAGGAGATCAATGGGCACCAAACCTTGCCTTGGAAGGTCCGATCGAACGCGATTTGCGGCAAGTGAACGAACATCTTTTTGCAAGTCAGGGCATCTCATCAGGGTGCCATATTTTTGCAACACGCGCAACTAAAGCCCCAAACGCTTGAAGGTTCAGTTTGCCCCACTCCACCACTCCACAAGCAGTTGGAAAGCAGATGTAGCTCGTTCAATGCATTTTGCAAGAGACACCCCCTGCTGCTCAAATGTTTGCGGATCATGGTGCATGATGGTGCATGTAAACTGGCCCCTACAACTTAAAGCTTACGCGAATTATGAATACCAAAAGCATCCAAAAGCCATCTCTTGGAGACCATGTCTACCTGCACCTATCCATCAGGCGACCACTAAAGGGGGTGTTCGGCGCCCGGCTGTGACTTCGGCAACGGCAACCTGTGAACGCTAGGCATCGGTGAACGCTTTTGCAGACTTCACCCGTGAAGAGTTCTCCCAGTTGCTAGGATGCTTGGAACAAAAGACACCTCCAACAATTGACGGGCTTTCACCCCTGCATACCTGCTTGCTGAGGTCCTTAGGTCTTAGGTGGCATCCCGTTGCGTAGAGCATGGTAGAGCTTAGGAGCAGTTGTCTGTCTTTCTTCTTGTGTGCTGGGGATGCTTGGTCCGACTCCAGATCTGTTTAAGCATTTAAGCCCCACCAGTTTTCTAGTGCTATCGAATCACGTCCCCCCTGAACAAGAACAGTGCCACCTGCGCCGTATGGTTGTTCAATGGTTTCATAGCTTGGAGCTGGAGCTCGGACTGGTTTAGAAAAGCTAGGAACCCAGGATCATTTGGTGCGAGCTCTTCGCTCGGGACATCGTCTTGCTCCCGCTGCACTCAGGACATCGTCGGGGGGCCAGCGCAGAGCCAAAGCTTCTTGCAGTTGAGTCAGGAGACCCAGCGAGTCCACCAGCCACAGAACCAGCAAAGGAGACTTTCCTTCAGGTCTAAGTCTAAAGTTGAAGGATGTGCGATGTGCGAGATGAATTTTGGACATCCAACCAACCCGTAGCCATAGCCAACCATTCCACGCAGGTTTACGATGGTTTGGGGGAATTGTATGGAATGTTGCCTTCTTTCGTCTATTTCGGTGGCACCCTTCACCCTTGTTAGCCCGTTCTGCCTCCGGTTTCAGGTGCGAGCTCAGAGGGTGCCTTCGAAGGCAAGCTGCGCTCCCTGACAGAAGGGATCCTGAGGACTGACGGGCAGAGAGTCGACACGACTCGTAGGGAATGAAACCTCCCAAGATGAACTAAGTCTCAAGTAAAGGCCTTGTCATATGGAACTTGGGCGTAAGCAAAAACCTGAAGAGCGTAAGGTTGCGTAAGCGAGCTGTGAGACATGCATGTTGCGTAAGCTTGCCATATATATATAGCGTTTTCATTACTATAGATTCTTAGCACACACTTGTCAACAAAAAGGAACTGTATGGACCATGAGAGAATTGAAACCCTTGGGAACTGACATTTGTGTGCACTGTGTTTCAGGTGTGTGCACTGTGCTTGTTTGTTTTTGCCACTCTGTATCAAACCTTTCTCAAGTCAGCCCCATCATAACATGTCATAACATGCCAGGCTCCGTTTGGTGAGGGTTTGGTGGCGTAAGGTTCGCGTAAGCTCCGCGTAAGGTTCGCGCCAACTTTTCATTTGCCTACAGCAGCCAGTAAGTAGATGCTGATCCTCTGCTTCCTCTGCTTCGGAGTCTTGTGTTTGTCGCCCGCTCACCTGCAAACAGGAGCCTTCGCGTAAGCATTTCCCTTGGGAGTATGGTTCTCATCTGTGAAAAATACAGAAGCGTAAGATCTGCGTAAGGTCTTCTTCAACATCCGTGGCGCGTAAGCTCACATAAGAAAGTTATGCGACATAGGGGTTTAATCATACGTATTTTGCAGAGTTCATTTGGATCCACCTACCCTCATTCCCTCATTCCCTATGTACGAGTCAAGTCGCACCAGTCAGGAAATCATGGAAGTGGAAAACCCACTTTGTTTGTATTTGGAATTAGGTCATTTGAACGAGTTCGGGGCCATGCCATCGACGTAACCATGATTGTTCCAAGGAGTGTAAGAGATTCGTCCATGGCATTGTGCTTCAAGATTTTGACCTTAATTGGATGCGGATGTGCGCGGACTTGCTCCATGCATGAAGCAACTTCAGCCTGTGTGTTTCTCTGGGGTAATTGCCCGGCTGTGCTCTTTGCAGCAGGATCGTTGGGCTTCACACTCCAGCTGGTTTACCCTCAAGTGTGGATTGGCGCGGGCCAGAGATGCTCATGTGACAGACGTGTTCTTTTTTCCGAACTAGATAGACTGAAACAGTTTCACTCCGTGTTCTTTTCACTGAAGGCACTTGAGTTCTATCTAGCCAACAGACTCCTCTCATAGCTGGGCCAGTAGGGCTACAAGTAGGGCCTACTGCTGTTCGTCTCGGTTTGGTCGATACTTTAAGCCCGTTCGTACATCATGACCACCGTTGGTTTCGACATGATTGACCACCTGGTTGGCATGTGTGATTGCTGCTGTTTCACCTCCACGCCCTCTCCCCGGACAAGGCGTCAAGGTCCAAAACCGTGGGCACGGGACAGTTTGTTGCTATGTTTAGGATATGTTTAGGATACAGTTTGTTGCCATATATATGCTACATGTCGGAAGAAAACTATGGCGAGGTAATCGGCCCCGCCGACGATCAGAAGTAGGATGAAGCAATGCATGTCTTTGCCCAAGGCGATCTTTGAACACTAGCGAGTTCCACAAAGTTCAAGGCCCACTCATGTGCCGCTCTTCTGCGGGACGGTGGAGAAGATGAGATGAAGCCAAAATAGCAAAACTATCCGGACTGATGGCTGGAGTTGGATCGAACTGAGCCTCGAATGTCCTTGCTTACAATAGTGCAGATATGTGCAGATGATGGTCATCTGCATGTGACTCTAATAGTTACTACCTTTGAGGTCATGATCAAGTGCGCCTCCTTAATCTTGCATGCCCCGGTCAGGTGCCTGCGGATCCTGCTGGGCCGTGGCTGCGGTGGGTGCTTTAGAGATGCATGTGTCTTGGTGGAGCAACATACATTCCAGGCGAACGCCGGAGAGGCGGAGAGCTACTAGATGGAAGTGTCCAATCCCACAGGCCAACCAACCCGAAACCAACCCGACACCTGGGGACTATCAAAGTGGGGCCTATGGAAACCCGCTAAATGTTTCACATCGTGATAGCTGTCAGATGGACACTTCCCATTCTCAAAATTTCCTAAGCCCATACTTCATTCTTCATCTCTAGACATTTGTAGCATGGTAAAACGTTTGACCCTTCTCAGCTACTCAGCAACCCGAAGGTCGGCTTCAAAGCGCCCAACCAGCCTGGGCGCTCGAAGAGAGCGCCGGCGCGGGGTCGTCCAGGCAGAGATCCAGGCCAAGAGAACCCCGGAGGAGCTCTCCGTGAAGCAACTCCTCGCAGCTTGGCCTTGCCATTCGACGTGGACCGGACCCGGCTGCTGATGTTGCTGTGGGCGGTTTCCTGCGCAGTTGGAGGTGGTCCACTGGTTGCTGCGGGTTGCAATGGGACTATACCAGAAGTTTTAACTTTTTACGATGCCATTGTTTAATGCATGTCTGATGGTGGTTGGCAACAAAATGATTTGATCATGATGGTGAATGGAGCAGCCGACACGGGTTCAGAGGCATGGTGTAACAATGTGTCATACATCATTCATGTATATACATAATTATACACATATATAGATATAGATCATTGTAGAACACGGGGGATGAGGGAGGTAGTGGTAGAGATGGCGATATGCGGTACAATTATATAAATATGTATATTAATTATGTAATGTGCAAGCATGAATTTATGTACGAGCATGCGACACTGTGAAAATCGATCTCCCACTTTACTTGAATCTTTGGCAATGACAAACGGTTTTGATGTTGGGATCCCTGGCAGGCCCAGTTGAATAGCCTTTTGTCATTTTCAGTGCCCCAACATATATACTCAGCAATCCACAGAGGTGTGAATGTATGTATGTTGATTGTATTTATTTTGATGTATCTTGGGGTGAGTTTAGCAAATGCCAAGCCCCACCTCACCGCGGAGACCTGAACACGGCCCTCCCTGAGGATTGTGTGCCGAACCCTCGGCACTGTGGCGGCCGAGGGGGGGCTGTGAAGGCGCCAGCGCGGAGCTGGCGTTCCAGTCCGACCCTGAATGGGGAGGAGCGACAGATGATGAATGTGGGATGGACTGTCAATGAACCCTCAAAAGTAATGTTTCATCCAGCGTTTGAGCCTTTGATGAGCGACCAGGGTCAACGTAAGTGCACCATCTAATTGCTCCTGTTCTGGTATAGAAGAGGAGGGCCTTCCAGGTTCCAAACAGGAGTTGTACATACATGGTAGGCTGCCAGGCGTGTGTATGCGAGTGTGGGTGCATGGGGTTGGTTTGGGGGAGTTACTATCATAGACCCCGTGGGTCACATTCCATCACTGGGCATGTCGGTACCAAAGCCACTTGAGCTCCACTTCTCAACGCTATAAGGGCATGGGATTTCTGCGTTCATGGCGCGGCAGCATTCCAGCTTGTCCTAGATTCTTCTGTAGCTAAAAAATCTATCGCATGGGTTTTCTAACTCGCAAGTGTGCACTTGTCACAACTTCTCGCAGGAAAAAATTGTATTCCAAGTGTTCGACTGCAATGTTCCCTTTTACACCAGACTCAGAACTAAAAGTAGGCCCTTTTTTCGGTCTCCAGCGGTCCCAGGTTCGTGAGCCAACATGGCCTGACCTCCGCGGAGACCACCGCGGCTCAAAACCTTTGCGCCAGCCCCCCCTGCGCCATATCTTCGAGTCGAAGGCCATGCGGGTTCAAGACCGGTCGGTTTGGTCACGAAAAAACTGCGAAGCTGGAGTCAAGAGATGATCAGCAGGGGTGGCCCAGTTGGGACCAGGTAGATCAACCAGGGGTGGTGTCAGATCAACTGGTAGCAGGTGGATCTTCTTTGGGTTTCAGTCTTTTTTTGGTGGTGTTGCCCTGTGGGCTTGCCCCCCCCATAAAGTGGAATGCATTGCTGGCCTTAGCAAGTCACTTACAAACCCAACGCAACTCGCAAATTACATCAAATGATCATATTGCAACCTTCCAATTCCATAAACCCATGTTTATCCATGTTCAGGGGGGGCTCATGAAGACGAGAACCAGTTCCACTTTCTACATCTCGTTGACCTCTCGCGGTCGGTCACGAGGCTTTGGACGTTTGCGGAGCAACCACCTGCGTTCGATCCTGGAGGCGCTCACCACGCGAGGCCCATCTGTTAAACGCCCCATGGGTGGGGCACCATGGGGTAAGGGGGGTAAGCAGGGCGAAGCTGCGAAGCAACATCTGAATGTCCAAAGTTTTTGCATGTCTTTGCTTGGAATGGACATGAAAAGACTGTTACCTCAGCACTTGGGAGCTGAGGTACCCCCCAAAAAAGGCAAAGAAAGATGTGAACATGGTCCTTGGGCGGGGCTTTCTTTTCTTCCATGGGGAGGCCTTCAGGAGTACGTACATGACCATTCATGCAAAGAGTGGTGCCAAGAGGCTGAGAAGACCAAATAAGTTCTTGGTGTCTTTCTTGCGTTTTTCTTATTTTTGTCTTTCTTGAAGGGTTATTTTAATGTTGTTCGTTCTTTTGTTATTTTTGCTCTCGAGTTCGCTTCTTTCTCTCTCATTATATATAATTCTCATTATGCTTTCGGAATCTTTCAGATTTCAGGAGCTCGAAACATGTACACGGCCCGAAGAGTCCAAAGTTCGGTCCACGGCTCGGCTTCGATGGTCGTCCAGGCCCGTTGGTCGTTGGCGTGGACGCGAGCCACTGGGACCTCTATGGCCAGGGCGTCTTCGATGCCTGCGAGCGGGATGCCACCATCAACCATGCGGCGGCCCAGCAGAAACGAGAAGATACCAACGGCCATATACAGTCAGTGCAAGCTGCAACTGATTTGGGTTCAGATGAAACTAACCAAGATCCCCACCTTAGAGGCTATGGAAGCGGAGAACGTCCGACATATTGGTACACGACTGTTTGTGATCATGCGCTCATCAGCCTGAGTATTCCATGGTGGTCTTATTGACGCATATGTCATTTGCACCCATGTGCCCAAACAGGGCGTTGGAGCACCGTGTACAACAGTCATAGTGCTGTGTTTTTTAGCATGAAACTGGTGCCTGTAGGCTCAAAGCCAACTGAAATGATAGGAGTTTGCTACTGACAGGGTCGAAATGGGCTTCCTCTGGTAGAAATGCCCTGATTCTTGTGCCCTGATTTTCGAGAAGACCTCACCTCGGCCGAGGTGCTGTTGCTTGGTCGCTTTGCCTTGAAATCCCGTTTGGGCTCGTTCGCAGCGCCGTCTTGTGCCGTCTTGCGCCGCGGTTCGCGAGGCGTCCAGCGATGGATGCCTGTTGGGCCGGGCGGGTGGGTGGGTTCAAGAGTCTGGCTGATGGACACAGGGGAGGTATGATGGTGACATGAGATTTGAGAATGAGATGCGTTGAGATTCTTGATGTTGAAAGGACTATCCACTGAACAACAAGGGTGCAAGCAGCTCCTTGAACATGTTGATCCTCCGCATCCGGCAAGCAGGGATCAATGTGGTTTGTTTGTGGCAGGGCACCCCAGGTCTTTATGGCCCGCAGGTAGGCCTTGGTACATGTACGACTTGATCGACTTGGTATGCATGACCCGCTCATATGTATTTCTTTAAAGCTGAGGTTATGGACAAGAAGCGCTAGGCTTGCCCTTCTGGCGGGTTCGCAATTCCTGGGGCAAGGACAGGGCAGCCTGGTGGGACTGCACATGGTTGTCATCAAGACAGGTCAATCACGACAGGCCAATTCGGGTTTTGGAGGCCTTGCCATCCGAACGAACGACACGGAACACGATTTGATCCGATTCCGCATACAGCATCATACAGCATTACATACAGTCGCGCAGCATCCACCGGTATCCATGAAATCTTCTTTGTTTTTTGGGGTTGCTACTTTGAGTTTCTTTCCTACTGCTTCGGCTTGCCACTGTGACTAATTTTTGTTGGCCGACTGAGTGAGGCTTGTAGCCTCTGGGCGCGGGCATAGGTGTATTTCAGCATCCCCAGCGGCCTAGCGGCGGTCCAGCAATGTAAATATTGCAGCAGTAGCCATTGTGCTCACAATGTCTGAGTGACACAACCAACCTAACAAGGACTCACTGATTGGCATTTACCTAGCTAAGTATGCTAATTAAGTGGACGCACTGACTGCTCCTCAGAACGTGTTAAGACCCGAGCACTGCAGCGAGCTCACTAGGACTGGGGCGAGGCAGGCTACATGCGGCTCCTACGCCATGATGCTGCCCCGTGGCGTTGACTGGTGGCCTGTTCCTCACACGGACAGTCCCCACAAGCAATAAAAGTGTTAAGGCCACCAAGAGGTTCACTTCTTGAGAAGAAGCCTGTAACGCAAAGGATGGGCCTTGGGGGCACTGCCTTCCTTGGTGATGGGCCTCGGGACACTGCCTTCCTTGGTGACCTCATTTTGCGGACTCTAGGGACTTTAGGGAGTGGACACCTAACGTTCCCAACCCCGCGAGACCGGGAGTGTCTCCTGCAGCATGCTGATGATTTGAGTGATGATTTCTTTCCTGCGCTTGGTTTCATGATGGCAGTGATGGGCTAAATGGTCAAGTTTGTTCAGCTGGGATCAGGAGTCGTGGTCAAGCTGGTCGGTGGCCCATTGTTGTTCCACAGTTCCACTGTGCCTTGCAGGCTGTGTCGACGACTCGCGCTCATGCAAGTCAGTAACCCATACATTCTGACAAAGGCTCTTGATCACACCTCCGCCAATTTTCGGCTCCGACAGCGTTTTAACTCTGAAGCATGAAACAAGCACCTTGCACTGGCACTACTGTAGCAGGATGTTTGAACCCGGAATGGGCGAAGAGACAATACACTTAGACTATATATATATATATACATACAGCACATATAAGCGAGGCAGACAGGAGTTAGTACCAGTACTGTGAGAGTCAAGAGGTTTGCAACATGCACTACTCTATGGCCATTCTGACATCCACACCAGAGATAGCAAGTACACATAAGTACACAGAGGTTCACCGGACCTGTGTGTGGCCTTGTTTGCTTTATGTATTGCCATGATGCAGCTTTACCATTTGCCTCACTGGCATCCAGCATGCTTGCACATTGACGTGAACACCTTGCACATGGTGTCCAAACTCTTACATCTGAAGTTTGGCGATTTGACCAAGTGACTGACGGTATGAAGCCCCCCTTTGCCTCTCGATGTTCTTGTGGGTCTCGAGCACTGTAGATCAGGTCTTTGAAGGGTTGTTGGCATTAGTAACCTGTTCAAAGAACACCTTTGGGGGCTGAGAGCGCATGAGCAACCGCCCAAACCAGGGATGGGGCTGAGAGCGGTCGTGAACGACAAACACCTTGCTGAGACGACGAGCAAGCGACATGGCGTCCCTCAAAGGCGATAGCCATGTCGCTGCAGTTGTTGGATCAACTCAGTGTTGAAAGTGTGGCTGGTTGGTACCTGCGATAGGCGTCCCTCAAAAGCGACAATGACCGTGTTGAATTAATGTCCAGTTTGTTCACTAGCAGTTTCGGCACGATGACATCTGCTCCAGCTGGCTCTCCAGCCACATTGGCTCGGTTGCATAAACCTGTTGCAGCCGACCATCAAGTTGGTAGAATCTAGTAGAATGTTTCATGCCGTTTTCACACATTTCTCCAAAACGTAAATCCAAAGTCCAAAGCTGGCAAAGCTGCAACACATTGGGTGCGTTGAGAGGTGAGTTGGGCGCGAGAAAATGCTTGACACAGCACGCTATTTAGCCGTGAGACTTCCAGCGTTTCCACACGCCCAAAGGGCTCACGGGCGAGCCTTCGGGTCACTGGGCTCACGGGAGCCTTCCATTCTTGGCTGCATCCCTCGCCATCGATCGCTGCACGCTGCATGCACATGGCCGTGAAAAGGGCGGCTTCCGGGAACGGATGGCGCCGCGTTCGGGCGCGGCATCGGACGTGTCGATGTTCGATGTTCGATGTTCCTGCTTTGGGTCACCGGTCGCCACGACTGGACTGCTTTTGAAGGCAGATGTTGAGCTGACGGAGGTGTTGCGCTTCTGCCAAGAGCACCTCCAGCACTTGGAGCAGAAATTCTTTCCAATCTGCACTATAGACCGCCATGAGAAGAAATCTGGAGTGACAGACCACCGTGTTGCCACCACAATAAATGTACAAAATAATACTGAAAGGCATGGCTTCTTTCTGCGTTTCAGATTGATTCTTCATTCTTCATTCCTCGCTCGTACGTCTCTAGTCTGGCGCCATGGATCGGGTGTAAGTCGCCGAAACGTGAACGCCTCCTGATGCATGCGTGTATCGTATGCATCTAGATCACTCCCAGCATTCTCATCGCGTGACTTGCCCAACTTTTTTATATTGACATGTGCGATCGCAATGCGGTTTTCACAGTGATTGGCCAGCGATCGTGCCAACCCGTCATGTAGATTTGTGCCAATTCTTGCCATTTAGTTGCTCCATCGTTTGCCATATTCAGCTACCATTTGAATCTGAGTGTTTGCGAGTTCTGGCCCAGATCAATCCCCTGGATTCATGATGTCAACCTCACCAATTCTAGACCCGTCCGCAATTGGTGAACTCATGGCTGCGGTAATTCTTGGCCACTGCCAAGCCGACCAGTGACACCTAATGGATTTTGTCCTGAGATTCGTCCCATCCAACCCATCTCGGGTGAAGTTGCGGGATATTTGCCCAGCAGGCCGTGAAGGGCTATGTTTAAATCACGAATGTCATAGCCTGAATAACACCCTTCGAAACGTGGCATCAATTACACGCTCTCGGCGACGGATTCTTGTTTCGGTCTGTTTTGAGAGTGCGGCGTGCGGTAGAAAAAACCATGAGAACACTTAAAGCATCGGCGTTGCCGCAGGGTGCATGTCATGCCGGGTCATGCATCGACCTAGCGCAATTCAGCCTGATAATTCCAATGTTAATTTTTGCACTGCGTCATCGATGCCTTTCTATCCGCAGTCGGTCAACTGTTTTTGGCTGTCAGGAAAGTGCGGACCCGACATCAGGCATATATGTTGGGAAGTATGTTGAGAGTATTAAATATATTGTTAGGCTATTCTGTCTTCGAGGTGGCAGCATGACCTTGTACCGTCTTGTAGCAACACCGATGGTGCAAGCTGAGCTTTGCCTTTTGGACATGAACGGGAAGACAAGTGCAAAGACGGCATCTAAGAACCTGTGATGTCATGTTTCCCACATACTTCTCCAACTGCTTCCGTTTTCTTACAAATGGATGCGGCCACATGCTCAACAGTTCAACACCTGCTTTAGGCATTGATATCTCCAACGCATCCCCTTTCACCATGCAGATTGCAGACCCGGGTGATCGGCAGCATCCACACTTCAAAACTTAAAATTCTTCATACTCACCGGGAAGTAAGTTTTGCTTCAGCAGTGGAATTCAATTCGAGGGTGACCCCTTCCACCGAGTTAAAAGAACTAATGAACTGACTGACTGCCACCCCCATTATATAGAGGAAGGAGAGCCACCTACCAAGCGGTCGGTTTGCGTGGGCTTTCTGCGGAACGGGCGAGTGAGCGGCCCTGGAGTTGCACAGGCGACATGGTGACGCATTTCGAGGCCCATGTCCATGCCCAAAGTCCGTTGCTGTTGCGAACTGGTCAGCCACACACCATGAGCCCTGTCGCCGGCGTCCACTTGAAGGCTCCTCCTGGAGCAACGGCCCTGAGCACTCATCGCGCTGGCGGCCGGCCTTGGAAGGGCCGAAGGGGCACCGGCCTTTCCTCCATGGCCATAGGTGGTGCTTGTGTGTGCTACAGCTACACATGCAACTTCGATTCCAACCTGGCGCACGCAATCAGCAAGCATGTTAAGCCGAGTGTAGATTGCCTGCAGCTTTCAACTTATGGACACTTGGTCATTCTTTCATGGTGCCAAGCTGGCAAGGCTGACATCCATCATACGAAGCGAGTCTGGGGATTCCGCATAAACAACTCAGATTGTGTTGGCCGAGTGCCAGTGAAGCAGCAGGTCAAGTAGCTCTTGATTCCTGCAGCCAACCCATCAGGAGAGGAATGTTTCCTAGATGATACTGATGATGGTGTTCAGCGGTGGCAGTGAATGTGGATCGCCACTAGCTTTGTTCAACTTACGCATTCCTCACCCGGCTATTCTACGCTGGGAGGAATTATATGAATGAAGCGCAGCTCATCCATCAAAAACAATTTGTTTTGCTTGTGCCATTTTGGAAGCACTGTTCCAGATCCAGAATCGATGCTCCAAGCTGCTGCTAGGTGGCTACGCAGAAATGCCGGTCGTCTCATGGATGCAACAACTGGCTCCGGGAAGCCAACTCCAGCCACGATTGTGCACCATGGTTGATGTCTATGGAATGGCCTTGATTACGGAAATGACTCACCTTTACCGATCATGCCAACACAACCTTTCTATCTACGTTACACTCCCTATGCTAAAGATGAACCTTCCTCCATTCAACCACTACTAAACAAAGCTGCCTGAGTTTGTCGATCCAAACTCTTGATGACCCTAACTAGGCCACATTAGCCCCCGCAGAGATTCACCAAAGATCATAGAACTATAGAGAGTGCTGAACAGACTTTTCTCTTCTGAGAAATCGCCACTTGTGGAACAAGATTGAGCCTCCCCAAGCAATTAGATCTTATGAGATTCGCTTTCAATAGAAGACTAGATCTTCTGATGCATGGCTTAGGTGATTATCAGGTCGGATTGCCAAGACTTTTCACAGTCAGAAGAGCCGCATCCCTTTGAACCCGCCTGTTCACCCGGTTCGTGCAGTCTGTTGGTCCGCTCCCGGGCCGTGACCCACCTGGAGCCACCAGGTAGGTCATCCGGTCGGTCTGGTGCCATGACCCACATGGCACCAGGGGCTGCTGGTCCTCTCCTGGACATTGAGAGACCAAAAGAGGATGGCCCGGTTCATGGGCCATGGGTGATTCGGCAGCAGTTGCGGGTCACCACCAGTTGGCGTGGATTGCTGAAGTGAATGCCTTTTGTAGACTTTCAATTGCGTTCCAATCTCAGCAACTGCCAGAATTCTAAAGCGCAATTGTGCTCTAAAAGCAAGATCAGATCCGTTGATGAACTATGGCGCTGCAGAGTTGTACAATGGCATGTCATCACCCAGGTCAACCCGAGTGGAACACCACAAACTGCAGGAGTTTGAGGGATGTGAATGGCCTCGGGGCCTGCTGCTAATTGTTCTTACAGTAACCAGTTCCTCCAAGTATAATTAGATAATGTGAGGCACGAACAGTCAGTTAGGGACTCCGTGTGTGGACTTGCATCAGGGCAAGATTTGAGTCAACTTTGGAAGTATAATACGTAGATTTGAGAGTCTGAGTAGACGGCACAATCCCCAAATGGTGGTTTATACAGACCCCCGTCTAAAAGACATTGGGGTTTGTGCCATTTGCTTTGGAACCACTGTAGTTAGGTTGTGCTTCCAAGTAATCCCTGCTCTTGCGCGGAAGGTGGGATGAGAAATCAAGACATGGTTGCAGCTTGTCGAAGGGCTGACAGTCTTAACAGCTTGGACCTGCCAATAGGCTTAACGTTTGTTGCTGTGGTGCACGCAATAAAGGCTTGATGTTTGCTTGGCGCTTGAGCAAGCAAAGCACCGTCAGAGATTGGCCCGGGTGTCAGTGGTTGACCTCCCTGCTTCAGGAACGTTGAGATGACACTGCGAGGCAGACCATGCCACCCCTGTTTTACCCTATAGACATCCGTAGACCTTGCGGGCACATCAAGAAAGTCGAGCATCTCCCGTGCTGTTTGCCGGCGCGCCGATCTCGCCTGACTTCTTTTGTTTCTGCCCTTGCCATACCGGCGGCCTCAGCCTGGCTGAGCGACCACAAAAGGATGTTGAGATAAGTCTACTTGGAAGCCTTTGCACTTGGGAAGAAAAGCCCGCAAAATTCCCAGGTCATTTGAGGGATGGTGGGCATTCCGATCGTTTTTGTTCGACGAAAGGCTCTAGAAAGTCGAGCAAACAAGGTGCAAGCATCATGACCAGCCTTGCAAGCTCACCGTGATAACCAATTCAGTCACCAAAAGCACATATTTGCCACCTCGGCTTTACACTTGCGACAACATGTGGTGTTTTCTGCGTTTGGCGACATGCTTTCTGTACACACAAGCTGCTCTTGATTCACAGGGGTGCGGTTACCATGCTTCACGCTCACAAGATTGCTCTCATTTCTGGTGCATTCGGAGCACATTGGGCAGAGCATGAGACAGATGCAGTGAGCTTCTGAAAGCGCCCTCCAAGCCTCAAACGAATGTGCAATGTTGATATCTCCTAGTCGCTGTCGGACCAAGGTTTTTTGAAGGTACTGCTTCTGGCGAATTTGGCATGTCCATCCCGGCCTACGTCACGATGTTCTGGATCTCTTTATTCTCAATACTTTCAAATCTGCAAGGAAACGGTCCTGGTCAGGTCCTGGTCTATGTCGTCATCCAGAACTCCAGGAACCCACCAAGGCTTCAGTTTATCAGACACCATACACGGCTTGTTGCTGTTCCGCATGGTTGATCAAGCCCTAGTCAAGGACAGCTCCGTTCTAAGTCCACAGAATTCTGCATGACGATGAGCTGCTGCCAATGTGCATAATGTGCCCCCCGGGTGCCCTCGATCCTTTGACGTCCAATTCTACAGGTGTTGTTTTGACCTTCCAGGTTTCCAGATCATAGACCCACACGCCGAGTAAGACCCCACACACTAAGAGCCAATGCCAAGGTTTTTCGTCTCCGGCGGTAGCAAGGTATCACGAGCGTATGCACCTGAAGGCCTCTCACCTGTGAGGGCAATCAATGCCATTTGGGGGGTGTAAGACCGCAGCAGATGCTAGAGCAGCCAGGGCCAGATTTGGTAGACATTTGCTGACATGTGATGTCATGTCCCATCGTAGGCCTTTCCTTCTGCATGCTTCAGCTGCTGAAATGATTCGCACACTTCAAGACTCAACATGAACAAGACAGGAACATGACCAGAATGAGTACATAAGAGATCATAAGAGCATCTTTGCACCACCTTTCAAGTGGCCACATTCGGGGTGCCCGCTTGGCTTAAAGACCTTATGGACCCTGACACTCCACGTGGCATGAGGAGCGCAGGCTCAGCAAACTCTGAGAACACATGCGAACAACTGCGACAATGACTTGAAGGGATTCATGGCAAATTCATCCAATTCACCCGGTGTCCACTTCAATCGTTGGGAGATTGAGGTTGAGCAACCTATTGTTGCAAAAAAGTATTTCAGCTGCCACTCAAGTTGAGCCTCGTCAAGACCTTTGAGGTGGCATACCGTGATTGGAAGGTGCATACCATGGTGCCGTGGGTTCGTGGGTGACTCTTCAGTGGTGCCGTGCCACGCTTCATGAGCCGTGCTTCTCTACGGTGCCAACCAAGATCCAGGTGACCCAGAGCATAAGATCCAGGGCACTTGCCGGAATGTTCGGCGCGGGCCTTCCCCCAAGCTTTCGAGTCGATGCTCCGCTGAGCGAGGTATCTGGCCAAGCTTACAGGTACGTTGGGAGGTGTATGTGAGATGCATCACCTTCTGCTCAAACACACCTAGTGTCTTTCCATGTCTTTCCGCTGTTTCAGCCGGTCCTTCCGGCACGAAGCGGTCGAAACATCTTCAGCTGGTCAGCACAGCTGGTCAAGAGAGGTCAGTTCTGCGGTCTGAGTGAAGCAATGCAAGCGCAGGTGAGCAATCGGTCATGAAACACCTGTATGTTTGTTGCGCCACCAAGACTCATCACTGCCCACCCAGCGAAGTATTGTAAACAATGCGATAGAAAGGGCATCTTTGAAGCTGTGGGTCAGCACTCTATTGAGTCTCTTGGGCCCACATGATGTCGAGCAGAGTCGGCTTGGTCCGAGTCCAAGAGAGTCGACGTCGGCTTGGAGTCCAAGTCACGCATTGAAGGACATGGATGGGACGGTCTGGGTGTAAGCCAACATTCCGAAGGAGAAGTGGACGGTCTGGGCCATCTGGGTGTCCGGTCTGCTGCCCGCGAAGCTCGCTTGGCACAGATCTGTCAGCGCTTGGGTCCAATGGAGGGATCAGGGCAGCAGCATGAGGCCCATGGCTGGAGCCCTTTCTCAGAAGTTCGTGGCCACTCAGAGCCCATGCTTAGTAGATCATCTTAGTAGCCTAGTACTTCGAACCGGAGCGAACCGGGGCCTCTGCACCCTTCGAACAACCATGTCTCCTCTTTTCGTTTTCGACAAAAAGGCCAGCGCGGCCAGGGCGCATGGTCGATCGTCTCAACTCCGCAGTTGAATGTCCAGGTTGCAGCAGCTAGAGATCCTCAAAAGGAAAACCCTCAAAGCTTCCCGCGGCCCGGGGAGTTTCAACATGGCTCAACCAATCACACTTGTTTAGCATTCTTCTAAGAGATCCAGATGCTCCAGATGGTAGCTTTTTGGCTGCCATTGCTTGACTCAGCGCAATTCACAGGCCTGTGGCCATCTGTGGCCCAGCGTGCCCTGCTTCTGCGTAAACCCTTCAAAGATTGAAACAGTAAGCCGCTCCTCGCCCAAATCTCCAGAGATGGAGTGCACTCCTTCGGGAGTGTTGGTCACGGTGCTTTCCATAGGGGAATTGATGGCCGTTTTGGCAGGCTTTGCACCTCTCAGATTTCCAACATTCTTGAACTGAAAGGCCTTCAGCCCCTGAAAGTCAACTTTATTTCTTAAGGTCTGAAGGGGGGTTTATCCGTTCCACTGTTGGAAAGGATGCAGTTTGCAGAGCAGCCAGGGGCACGCGACCCACTCGATTTCGCAGTGAAAGCTCAAATAGGCATTTGCCTCATCACGGCTCTTGTGTACAGGAAGGTTTCCAGGAACTTCGAGTTCTACTCTACAGCCTAGGCCTGGTTTCGTTGTGGTGAACACTTGGGCCCTTCGCTGTCAGGCTGAGTGTAGGCCACACGATGCAAACCCCAGAAGTGAGGGCCTGCCTCACTTCGGAAGTGCACCAGCTCAGTGCTGATGTCACGAGCTGCACACGTGCGTGGCCAGGTCAGGGCAAACTGCCCCGCGTTGATGCTTCTGACCCGAAAATGCTGCAATGCTGGCGTGATTTCCCTCCTCTCATCGTGGCTGGATTTATCAAAGACGCCCTGTTGGTGTTTACATGTGTTTAGACGTTTAGATGTGTTTCGACACAGCATCCACTTAGTAACAGGCCTCCTATTGAGAGAAATCATAGACGTGCCGTCATCTCACCTCATTTCTTCAACAGCTTTTCCTTTGAAAGCTTTTCACCCCCATTCATGGCGGATTTGCCTTCCTTTGCCTTCCACATCCGCCCAAAACAACACGTTCCAGCTGAGCTCCAACGCTTGAACAACACACCAGATGCACCCGACACACCCGATCTACGTGTGACGTCGGCTCGAGCTCTCGCCGGGTGCATCAGCGATCCTGATGGTGTGATGTGTGTGGCGGCCAGGTCGCTATTGACTATTGACTATAGGAGCCATGTTAAAGAGCTCCCAATCATAGGGGGGGTAAATGGTTGGCTCCAACAGTTTGGCTTTGTCGTTCAATTTACAAAAGGAAGCCGGTCCTCGCGGATTATTCGGGTGCTAGATCTTAGCACGGGTTGGTGTGCGTGCTTGGGGCCAAATCTGGGTGCATGTTCAATAGGCGAAATAGTTCAGGTATTGCGTTTTTAAGATTGCCTCTTCAGCCCCTGACAATCAAAATTGCTTGTTAAAGTCTGAGGGGTGTTGTTGTTGTCCTCTCTTGGAAAGGCTGTTGTTTACAGAGCAAGCAGGGGCAAGCGGCCCACTCGCTTGCACATCGCAACCGCAAAGCACAGCATCCCTTCACTGAGAGCAGGGCTAACCTCTTATCAGCAGCCATGAGCGAATCCTCTTTGGCCCCTCAGCAAAGGCACAGAACACTCCTGTTCCCATACGCCTGGTGATGTTGATGGATGTGCTGGTGGACGTTGTTTCATGCCGCCTACATGGGCAACTCCACCAGTCACTGACTCAATCCCGACTCAATCAATCTCCTTAGGCCGCCGGTCGCGTCGAGAGCTCCCTGGACCGGTCGGGTAGTCGGTCGGGTGCAAACGTAGTCTTCTCTGTCTCATGGGAGGCGTGGGGGAAGGGGAACTACATGCACAGGTGAAGTTCGAACATGATTCACCATGCTTCTGTGGGGAAACGATGGATTCTCGCACAGGATCGATCTCGGGCATAGATCTTGGAGAGCTTCATCGCCGATTCGGAAGACATGTATGTCAAGAATGGTGTCCCACAGTCATTGGTTTGCCCAGATGTGACATGCTGGCTTGAAGCTCCCTGCTTGAAGGTCCATCCCTGCTATAAATCTAAATTTGCATAGCAGGAGGTGAGTTAAAGATGCCGGTTAGAATCGGTTATATATATATATAGAGAGGGATATGGAGGGTTAGAGAATGGATGAGAATGATTGAGAATGGTAATTAGGGCGAAAGGCGGCCAGTTGACTTCTGAATCAGTGAGGAACAGTCCCCTGGTTCCCAACAGCTTTCGGGAGATACTTCTATCCCACAGGCATGTTCCAACGGGGAGGTCGTTGTGTATCCTTTCAGCTGCCTTTTGACATGCACACTTCAAACTGCATTCAATACGCATGTCGGCACTTTTGCTTTTCCATTTGCCCTTAGCAGCCTTAGCAGAGCCAGAGGGATCATCAAGTTACAGTTCTTTTTTGCTTGCAGTGGGTAAGTGACTTCACACTTACCTCATTGGTTCGCCGGGCTGCATGGGATTCGCACGCTCCCCTCCACGGACCTACACCTCTCACCAGCTTGCGGCGTATTGACAGGATCAGAGGCCTTTCATCTCGGCCTCTCGAGATGCCTTTTGTTTAGGAAGAAGTGGATGATTAGGGTCATCAGCTATCCTCAAATGGCGCACCAACACGCGCCATTTCATGCTTCTCCGCCAATGGGCTCAATGGTGTCATTGCGGCTTAGGTTCAACATGGTTCAATGTAGGTCTGAGAAGGAAGACTTAAATTCAACTGATCCAAAGGGTTGTGGTCGCAGCACTCAGGGTATTGCAAGTCCTGGATAGGTTTGTCAACAGATGTTGTGTTTTTTTTCTCCCACCAGGTCGTTTTCAATTCCTCCAGTGTTGGACTATGTTGGACTGGTCAAGAAGCAGGATTCTTGAGGGTTCAAGGCAGTCATAAAGTTTCCAGTGCGAAGCAGAAGTCGGCTGCGCCTCCTGCAGTTTGAATCTCCGCCTGAGGAAAGCTTCTGGCTCAATTGGTCGGAGGGGCCGTCGCACAAGCGTGTTCCAGAACCAGCATGGTGTCACATACACTTCCAAGAAAAGAACACTTTCAGGAAATCGTCGCGCTCGCCTCAAAAGATTCAGAGGCTAGAGAGGAACAGATCGATTTTTGCCCTACAGACAGGTGGTAATGGAGGGAGTCTGTATTTGCAGAAAGCAACCACCTTTGGCACCAGGACGTGTGAAAGTCGCACGTTTTCCACTCGTTGAGGTGTCTCATTTCCAAAGCATTCTTTGATACTGCGCCAATGTTGTGCCAGGCAGCCTGAGGTTTTTCAGGCGTCAGGGCACTGTCCGACCAGGGCTTTGAGTCCGACCGAGTGGAAGGATTGAGATCTTTGCGGCGATCCTTGGCGCGGAAGAAACAAGTTCGGCAACGGAAGAGTTCGGCCGTTTTAGTCCTTAGCATCAATGACAAACGCCACTGGGCCTAGTTTCTCCAAAAGCGCGTAGCATCCGTCACTGGGGCTCGTGACCATGCCAGTTGGTGTTTCTTATTTGGAGATAAGGGGTGCCAGATAACGTTTCATTGGGATGTTTGAGGCACCATAAGAGTCATAAGAGGTTGAGTTGGTGTTGACCAGAACCTGAGAAGTTGTTTTCAACGAAGAAAGTCAACGCCATCTGGTCAAATAAGCAGGAACAGGTGGGTAGTGCTTCAAAAAGCAAAACGAAGCTGTACCTGCGCTTGCTTCCTTGGCACCCCAAGTTGCAGTTCCATGCAAGCTGCCACACAAAGAGGCTTTCAGTGCGAGAGGTGTACTGTAGCAACACTGTCCCCAATGGAATCGTTTGCCAGGTTATTTGGCCAACGAGAGAGTTTTCAGGTGGAGGTCCCAGCAGGTCTCGTATGCTTTCCAGATTCAGGCACCTTGGGTCACAGCGATTTTGTGGGACATTTCTTCAAAGCATGGCCACAGAATACCTCGGCCGCCGGGTGCTGTGGGACTGCACGCAGGACAAGCATGACAATCTCCTTTTCTTTGGGCTAGAGCCAAGTAAAGCCAAGGCAACAGTGCGGCATTATGGTCGTTGTTATTTACAGTGAGTTTTGCTGTCACCCTTCCATGTTCCAATCATTACATGTTCCAGCTCACTGCAACGTATATGTATTGTATATAATATACACATCTGGAGTCTATATCCCATACACTATATCCCAATCCAATTCTCAAGATGGTGCCGACAATTGAGTTCATCAAGTGCCAGCAATCCTCGAAGGGGGAGATATGGTTCGTGGATGTCCGAACTTGCCAACTTATCACTTCGATGCCTTTCTCATTTGTCCATCACTGGCTTAGATGCAAGGCCGGGTCCCAGGGACACCGGACACCTCGCACCTGAGCTGGCGATTTTGTTCGGAGAACGCATTTGGCCTCCCTGCCTTTTCTTTAACCATCAATTGTCGTGTTTACTTATTTTAATCGGTTTTACACTTTGGAGGCTACAGAGGCTAGACTGTTGAGGGTACTCAAAGTCTTCTAAGCTCAAATCAACCATTCCGTGCTCGATGTTGCGCACGCCGAGCACATGATTTGCGCAGGCTTTCAGCCTTTCGAGCGGATTTCCATAGGTCATGTGGTGAATTCCAGTCTGTCTCCATCCTCGCTGAACACGCGCGGAAGCCTCGCGATGTTGTAATATGTGGTAATTTCATTCTTGAAGAGCTTAATTCATGCTGCCGGCCTTAGGGAGTCGAGGAGCCAAACAGCAGCCGAGTGAGTTGATTGCCCCATCCAATTTACGTTGAGCCTTTGGATGCTACAGCTGGCTGCCATATATTTTGTTAATCAATTCCATTAACCTGAAACCGGCGTGTTGGCACGATCCAATTCCCAGTAAAGCTGTGCAAATGCCACTTGTCGTAGGGGGGGTGACTGGGCTGGCCTTGACCGTGTTCCGTCGTTGCTGTCACACACGTGGATGCGACAATGGTTCTTTGCCGAAAGTCCCGGCATTCACTTTGATGCTTTCTTGTTTGTCGATAAGTGGCAGAGAAAAAATAGGCAACTTTCCCAAAGTCCTTTCGAGACACCCGCAGGCCTGCGAGTCATGGATAGGTTTGTGGACCAATTCTTTTTTTTTGCCTTCATGTCGTGTTTAATTGTGTATATGTCCCTTGTGCTGAACACCCTGTAGGCTGGGGAATGGTATCTACTGTAAATTGTCCAGTGTCCTGACAATTGGCCTAAGGCAGAGCTTTTGTAGTAGCTTTTGTCCCTTTTTTTTCGGTTTTGCCAACTGGTCACAGGCTTAGCATCTCCCTTTGCAATTTTGGCTGCTATAGACGCAAAACACACTTGGCGGTTTGGGCATCCAGAAAGGTTTGGGCAAGGCTCAAGGAACCATGGAAATGTTTATGCCAGTGTGAAGCTCAAGTTGACCAGCCCATTCTCGATGTGGCACCCAGCATGTCATCTCTTCAACATGCTCGGCTGTGCTGATGTGAGGCTGCCGGGGATGCCAAGGGCTTGGCTTTTCTACCCGTCTAGGGAGTGCCACCTTGCAGATTCGTTTCGCTCACGTGATGCAGGTCACCCGCGTTTTTGCGCTGTGCGTGCTTGATTTGTCGAGGAGTAGGCTGCTTGCCATCTTGCGATTCATGGTTGAATTACTTTTTTGGTTGGACCATTGGGAAGCAGGTCGCGGAATCAAGACATTTTCCTGGAAGAAAACCGTAAGAAAATTGGTGGGCTTGTCTCGAAAGATTCAGAGGCTACAGCGGAGGGGTTTGGTGTGCTAGCTCTACCCACATGTGGTGATGCCGTATTTCCAACAGTAATTAGGTTTTGCGCCAGGATGCAAGGAACGTAAGTTTCTCCAAAGGTTTTTGTAGGATTGAGCCAATGTTGCATCACGCAGCTTGAGGTTGCTCAAGCTTGGGCGCTGTGTTTTGAGGCCATTGCAGAACCGGTTTGGATTCCATAGATTGTAACACGTGAGGTGTTGAAAATGGTTGCCAGGTCACCAGTGCAGAGAGCTTTTGTGCAGAGGAATGTGATATTTTTCCGTGGCCCATCAGTTGTTTACAATGACCCGTGTCACCAGATTCGACGTCGTCGTGTTGCTCATGGGGTGAGCCGTTGCCCCGCTTGATGTGCTCAATTCCCGGGTGACTTGAGGCGAAGATTGAGGTGAAAACGGGGATCCGTGAGAGGCAGGGCAAAAAGCCGTTTGCGCTTGTGGTACCAATGTGGTTTCCCGTTTCCCGTTTGTGTTGCACTCTAACCTTATATAATTACCTTTTGTGATAGATCACTCCAGCGAAGCAGGGTCGACAGGGACGAGGCCCTAGACCTTGGACATTGTCATGTAGGTTGCCGCCTAGAGCAGCTGAGGAGCCCGCTGCAAGGCCCTTGCGTTCGAGATTGGTTCAGTTGTCCAGTGTGGCCAAGTGATGGCCCTGGTGTGTGCCTAGACCTGGCTTTGGCTGGACACAGCTTTGGCCGCAAGTCGAAGTCCTGGTCGGCAATCATTTGAGAGTGGACATTGGCACCGACGGGCCTGCACTCAAAGTCAAGTCAAGTTTTCTCCTGTCAGACCAACGTCTCTCTAAGCCTTTAAGCAAGAGCTTGAAGCCACAGCTTGCTAAATAAGCAATGAGGGGACTGCAATACTAGCGGTTGCAAGGAAGAGAAGCACGATAGGCCAAGGATGCAGAGCAACCCAATTCGGAGGGCAATGTGTATACAAAAGCAACCAGCCATCAAAAACCAACAGTTTTCTACTGCATAAGCCGTGGAATGTGCGCAAGAAGGCTTTTTCGGGGCGCAGAAGGGCCACCAGTCGGGCCCATTTGCAGCCCCAAGTCGGGCCTTAAAGTTGCGAACGCCACGTGTCGCAGTCGGTCGAAGGTTACGCCATGTCAAGCTCCGACATGGCGTTCGTGACTCACTTGCCGAGATGTGGCGAGACAGTTTGATAGTAGCTGGCATTACTACTAGCAAGAAGCTACTAGTAACAAGGGCATCGCTACTAGGAGCAAGAAGCTACTAGTAGCTCCTGGCCATACCACTAGTAACAAGAAGCCACTAGAACATGGGTAGTTGAATTGGTTGAATGGATCCCTGCTCTTGTTTGGGACGTTGCGTTGCTCGCAAGCCGACTTGCCGGACCCGGTTACAATTGGTTAATAAACATTTACTTCAAGACTTCTACTGAGATGCACTGAGAATTCATGAACATTCAACATGCTCCGGCAGTGTTCCTCTTCGCTCCAGTTGTGACCCCCCCAGACCAATATAGGGCAGATGTTGATCTGAAGGCGATGGAGAGACAGGAGGGGAGAGAGAGGGAACACTTCAATCGCGGAATGCTTGCTGGCAAGAAACAATCGCCGAGGGATTGACGGAAGTGACTCCATGCCCCAGGTACAGGGTGGTTCTGGGCGTTCGGACCAGCGCTGTGAACGAAACTTGTGACACGTACCTTGTTCTGCGACGACCAGCGGGCAGCGCTGTTTTCCACCCCCCCAAAAGCCTTCTGGGTCCAACATTGTCCAACAACCCAGAACTGCATTGATATTTTTTGTGGTGGCCTCTACAGTGAACTAGCAACTGGTGATGTGAAGGTTCGGGCTTGATGTACAAGTGCCCAGCTTAATGTACAAGTGACCAAGTGCCTCAGTTTGCTGTTGTGCTCCGGGCAGATGAATTCTTGAGCAAGGCCTTTGGATCAGAGTTCCCACTCTTTGGCATGCACAAGGAAGCTAGCATCAGCATCACACCTTAGGAATTACTGTACGTACTTCTGGAGGCTAGAAAGCGCAATGAGCCCTTTTGCATTACACTGTCCACCTTTCTGTGGGGCTCATCTCAGTTGAAATAGGGGCAAGTTTTAGCCGCAGCACTGAGCTTTTGCTGTGAACATATGGTTGATTGGAATGCGGCGGTGTCCCAACTTAGCCTAATCTGAACACACTCCAAAGCTGGTCAATTCCACTTACTAGGTGTTGGAAAGGAAGGGCCTGCATGGTGGAGGGTTCTGTCGCACGGAACGGTGTTCAAGGTTGCCTGGAAAGTCCTTCCATGCACCCCCTGAGCGCTTCGTGTGATTCATGTCTTTGAGCGCTTTGCCTGCCGCCTTCTGCTTAGCCTGCCGATGTGCTGCGACTTCACGGACGACTGGAAGGTGTGCAGTCGCAGACAAGTGGCTGATGAGTGTGAGACACTCAAAAAAGACCTGGGCCAAGCAAATCCAATCAAATCCAACACTCAACAGCGGTGCTCCAACTGGGTCCATGCTGTTGAGAAATTCGAAGCGACAAAGTCGAGCGAGTGCCACCGCATGTGGTGCTTCGAGCAGTTGCTTCGAGCGCAAAATGGCTTTTTCCGAGTGCTCACTTCCAATGTTAGATTAAAAATATATAGATTTATATCCCCGGTCGAGACTGTTGCTGGATCTGATGGCCGTTTTGCTGAGGATTCCGGTGCCGAGGGCTTTTGTGGCGTGGACCGCAGCCCGCAAGAGGGCGTTTGGTGCGAAGGCGAACAGCAACAAGTGCCAGCACCTTGTCACGGATGAGCCACTGTGGCACCAGGCGAAGCCTGTCCAAAAAGAGGTCCAACAGATTCCAACGGTGGCCCCAAAGGGACCATAGGGGACGGGGACCCAAACAAATTTATGAGTATTTGGTAGTATGTGGTATATATTAACTATAGCATAGGACAATTATATTCAGGCATATGCACACCTAGTCACACAACGGATGTATTTATACCGGGGAGAGGAGAGAGGGATAGAGAGAGAGAGAGAGCACGAAGAGCGCAGACCAGAGCATCGCTGTCTCCACCCAGGTTTCTTTTTGTGCGTTCAATAGTGAATAAAAAGCGGTTCATGTCCTGAGAAGATCAGAGGTGTGCTGGCTATGATTCAGGCATTTTGACATTGGGTGCCCTCAAGACCATCAAATATGAACGCATGAAGTGACACATGAGAATATGAACTCTTGGTCAACAAGATCCATCCTGCTGACACGAGGTTTGTGGGATGTGCGGCATTCTGTCGGATGCGACGTACCCCGAGCAAGTCACTCTCGTAGCTGGGCCTTTCAGTGGAAGCTTCGCGTAACGTGGGACTCGTCGCGTGTTAAACACAACATGACATGGAAACTGCAGTGTCGAAATTCAACCCTAGAGCCTCTATGATTACAAAGCCATGGACCAGATTTGCTAGCTTGAGATGCGTTGAGATGCAATAGGCGGATGGCGGCCACACATGAGGTCGCAAAGCCACGGATGAACCCACTCAGCAATCATATTTTGAAGCCTTGAGAAGGGTAATGGACGTCAAACGATTGTCGGTCACGATTGCAATGTGTTGTTTGACTTTGGTGGTTCTTCCTAGGTTTTTTACCTTGAAATTTGAGCGTTTTGATCAATTCGAGCTCAACTCCAACCAAGGCGGCTTCTTCAAGGGACAGCTTGCCATGAGGAAACAAGTGTGAGCGAAACCACTGGCTGCCAAGCCATGCTGAGGAAGCGGCGAGCTGATTCCGAGTTAGGCGGGTGTTTGACCATCACCCGGTATTGAGTGATCAAATTCTTGTTCCTGTAGTTCTATGACTTAAGACATTCTAAGAGTACACAAGCCCAGCAACTTGGTTGGACAGAGGTTTGTGTGGCACAAAAGTTGCTGGGTGATGACTGGTTGGAGGTCACTCGAACAAATTGTTATATAGATCATATAGCTATATAATGTTTTATAATATGTTATAATACAATGATGATATTTAAATATTTTCAGGATGCAACACTACCCAGCACCACCCCCAACTCCAAAGTAGTCCAACATTGACCAAGTACGGGTGCGACATACAGATGCCAACGCCCTGGTTCAAAATCTTCCGTTTATGTTGAGACGTGATTTCGAGATATTTCGAGCACTCTGAGGCATGGCTTTGCGCGTCGTTCCAGCCGGCTTTTCCATTGGGCAGCACCCTCAGCTGTGGCGTCGACAGCAGTGTCCAACGGCGTCAAACACCTTTGTTGCGATCCCATCATGTTGGATTGACAGTTGGGAAGCTCTCGCGATGAAAAAAGGAAGACGCCGGGGGCATGGGCACTCCACGCGGTGCATCCAGTGCATTTGAAGGTCATGTGAAGGTTGCAGCATGTTGCAGCGAGAAGTGGTTCAGGCGAAAGAATTCAGACCATACTGGAGCACATCATGCAGCGAGAATCCCACACCTGAACATACCTGAACCTCCGAAGGTCCCAGTTCCCAAACCTTTCGTTCGTCTCATCCAATCGCTCCTCATGTCCAAGGCCCTGGGAACTTTTTGTCTTCTGCTCGTGGAGGCCGCGTGGTGGGGGTGCCGGTTCGGAGGGCCGTGGCTCTCGGCTGCGGTGTGGCTGCCGATTCGGCTGCCCGCGTCTCCCAGGTGAAGTGAAACCGCTTTTTTGAACGAACGAGGGCGAAAGCCTAGGGAGAAGATGCAAGCCTGCATTGCTCCAGGTTCATTTTTGTTTGATCTCAGCATGACTCAACACTCAATTCATGGAAGTCATTAGTGGAAAATACGTGGTGTGCATCACAGAAAGATACTGTTTGTATGTATATGGGCGCATGTGCCCGGCTAGTTTTGTAGCTGGGATTTCCAATGTTCAATTCAAGAGCCAGCACCAGGCCACTGGCTGAGCAAATACGCTGGCCGCTGCGCAGGTGGACAACATGATTACAACCCACCAATTATCAGCATTGCTCCGGGCTTTTCAGGGCTCAATTATCTCCTGGTGTTATGAATCTATGTTCAGCATATATTTTCACATGTCCAGCATCAATAAATCTCCTGTGGCGTTCCCAGCCAGGCCCAATGGTCCGAGACTTTTATGAGGCCACGGATCTGAGTCGAGCGGCGTTCCGCTCGGATTTTGGTCGACCGGAGTCGATCTGAGTCGACAGAAGTCGACAGCCACGACTTGGTTCAGAGTAGACGGCACAACCCCAAAAGGTCTTTCAGATAGAGGCCCATGTTTTCACCAGCGACATTGGGGATTGTGCCATCTACTCTGAACCCATTTGAACCCACTGTAAATGACTTTTGAGGTACACGGTGGACTTCCAGGCTCGTATTTTCACATGCACACCTGATGTTTCGACGCGGACAGGGCAACCTATGGAGGTGAATGTACAAACATTCGCCAATGGGCCCCAAACAAATCCATTGAAGATCACTTTGACCTGCAATTCGCGAAGCGTCCAGCCCGGCGTCGCGGCCCCGTTCGCACTCCGGTCACCGGGTGAGGTTCGCCTCCCAAGCCACAGCGTGGCTTGGCGATGAGAGAGTCCTTGATCCGGTCGACGGCTTTCGAACGCGGAACGAATTCCGTGCCCTAAGGGCCCAAGGGCGAGGTCACGAGAACATCTGCCTAAGCCATTTGAGTTTGTGGAAGAAAAGCACGTTCAGATTTGATGTCAATCGGGGCCGCACGTGGAGTGGTTCTGCCCACGTCGCTTCGCGGTGGCCAAGGCCCAGCGTGGAAGAAGCCGCGCAGCCCAAGGTAGGGACACCTGGCACAGCGGGGAAGGAGACCATGTGTGGCTGGATCGACATGGAAAAAGTGTCGAACAAGTTAATGAGGCTTTTTACTTATATTTCAATCTTCCTTTATGAATCAAGAGTCGATCTACATTTGAGAAACAAGTTGCCAAACTAGTAGGGCAGGGTCGTGAATCACCGTGTTGATTGCCTGGATCACTGGAGGCTGGGTCAAACGGGCCACGTCGCTTCGCTGGGGACCACGTTGGGGCCTTTGATTGACACATGTTTACACGGCCCTTCCACATTGGTTATGGATCAGTTGTTGCAGACGAACGGCCGGGGACACAGGGTAAAGCCTAGGCAATCACCGGGTGTGCTTCTGTGCTCCATCAAACTCCCTCGTACTGTACTATGTTGTTGTACAGGGAGGCAGGGAGTCCTTTTGAGAATTTATGTTGAGATCATGAATTACAATGATATACCATGCCTAGCATCTCTTCAGGAGGTGGACCGATCTGTGAACTAAACTTGGACCAGGATCCTTTTGGATCATCCAAGGATCCTTTTGGATCAGCTGCTGGAGTCATCAGCTGCCTGTGTCATCTGTGTCTCGTTCTTTTTTTTTTTTTGGCTCAGGTGGATTACATCATCGGCAACATTTGGCAAAACCGCACCTGGCCCGTTGCCCCAGCGAGTGACGGAGCCAGGCCATGGGACGGTCCGGGTCCACTGGGAATGAAGCCACTGGGGCCTAGCTCACGCACCGGTGAGGTGTTGGGAAGTAAGGAGTCGAAGTTGCAGGCTCCATCTCCCCACCTGAAGGACTGGTGTGGTTTCTTCAATAGACAAGGCATCCTGTGATAGGGGCACTTATATAATCCTGCGAGAAAGGATAGAATCAGAGAGAGACCCATCGTGTTTGCTAAAAGGGTTCCGTTTCCGTAGTTTGTGTTTTGATGTGTTTTGGGTTGAGGAGCTCCCTCCTGACTTAGAACTTGTGTATAGAAACACTGAGGTTTGTCATCCTGGCTTTCAATTTACATTTTTCAGTAGACCCACTACTCCGCCACAGTCAATGGTGTCGTTTGGGAGTCAACAGACGTCATTGTGTGGACGGTTTGTTGAGGGAAGACATGGTCACCTCCATCGGTCCCACACGGGGCAAAGTAGCTTGGCACCTAGAGATGGTGTGACTGTGACCCAAGAACATCCAAGAACGAGATACCTTCCCCCTCAAGGATGTTTTGATCAACCGCAGATGTGCCCTCCATGATCCATGGATATCCAGGACTATGGATCGGAAAAAAACAGCTGTAACATGCTGTAACTATACTCCCAGACACTCCATGGGACTGCGATATATGATCATATATGCCTATATACATTGACCACCCTGGCACCACCCTAATTGTATGTATACAATGAATATGCCAGTCCCATTAGTCGCATCTGGGTACTGTAACCATCGTTTTGATCACATCCTTTTCTCCTTCGAACCTGGCGCGTTCGTTCGAACTGCACCGAGGAAGCGCGCCCTGGAGGTCGATCCGAGCTTAGCAGCTGGGCCGGCGGCCAAAGGCGTGGAGCGGCTGGTTGAAGGAGTTGGTGCCTTGTTTGGGGTGGCAGAACTCCCAGGAGCTGGTTGGTCCCGAAGAACATGTAAGAAGGCTAGGGCGGCTGGACCGAATCCAGGCTGTGGTGGAGGGCGCGGCCAGAGCCTGGAGCTCCTAGGTCCTAGGTGTGGGCGATGATGACATGGCTGTTGATTTGACTTAACGTGTAGCCCGCAGCTAGACAATCACACCACAAGGCAGCGTTCGATGAAAAGAACACGAGAAACGTTGTCCATGCGACACGAACCACTAGTCTTAGTCAAGGCCATAGAAAAGTGGATTTGCACACATACCCCTGTAAATGGCACCCGTTTTCAGTTTTTGTCTTAGCAACTCACCCTTAACTCACCCTTCTTTTGTGAAGGCTGTTTGGCGTTTTAAGGTTCCATCACTTGGGGAAAATGGCACGTGTTCCACACCCATGTGAGTCACCCAACACATGAGGGTCTTCCTTGCTTATTGGTGCGTGTGCTCAAGGGGCAAAGTGAGACGGGCTGTGAATACTGATCGAGAAACAAAGATAACCAAGCGTTTTTTGTGGCGTTCCAAGCAGACACGGAGGTCAAAGAGTTGGTTCCAGCTTCCGCTGCCCGTCCCCCTCTCCTTCACTGTGGGCCAAAGGTCCCTGTCTCCGTAGGATGGAGAACAGTTTGGACGGGAGATAGACTCTTCAAGGGAGTTTAGTGCAATTTGTTATTCCGTGCCAGAGGGCCATGTCCGAGAAGAGCTTGTTTTTCCCGGAAAGGTCAACCTACTCGAAGGTTGAACGACGTTCCACCTGAGGGTGGGAAGAACCTACACCATACTCAAGGACAACCAACCGCGAACAGGCCACTGAAGTCTTGCTCGCGGACATGTCGAAACATGTCGAAACCATTTCACCTGCCGGTCTCACTGGCCTGACAGTTTCGGGTAATCATGGGTACTCCCAGGTTGTTCCCCTGACCCGTCACAACTTTTGGTGCCAGATGGTAGATAAACACCCAAGAACAGGTCCCAACAATCATCGCTGGAAGCTATGGCGACGGCACGTTGCCGGGCGTTTCGCCTCGCCCGGAGCGGTCTGAATCGTGCTGGTCGATCTGTGTCCTACACGCCAAACATGGTGCCCGGGCTGTTTACAACGTGCGGCGTAGGCACTTGGGGAAGTCTAAGGCTTTGGATTGTACAGGATGGATTCCATGTCTAGACTTCCAGAACCATCTAGGAAAGACTCCAAAGAGTCTTTGACGAGCTATGATGTGGAACAATAGCTTGGACTTCAACTTGTGATTGCGTAGCGACTTTGAGGTCTCTATGGATGCCCTGAGAGCACGGCAACTCGGTTTTCTGGACGCTCGCAGGGCGTGGCTGAAGATGGATCCAGGGGCGAAAGTCGTTCTGATCCAAGCAGCAGGATGCAACCAGAAGCTCCAGCTTGTGTTTGACGAGTGCTGTATGTAGTCATATTCGCTGGTGGTTCTGCGATGTATGCACAATGTGGTTTCCCAATGTTGAAGGAACGTCCAAATATACAATCAATAAAATTGGTTAATGTGTTCGGCACCATGTGTCTAAACTGGCCAGACGGTTTTTTTTTTATTTATTTTGTTCAGTGACAATGTTCAAGATGTCAGCACTGGGTGAACAGGAGGGTGACAGTAAAGTAATGTGCCCCCATGTGCCCCCAGCTCAGTTGCTGGCAAAGAGGCGGTGGATCTCAGGAGAAATGCTACCTCCCACCAGCCTGGCCCATGATAGAATTGTCGAAGTTGATAGGTGCCCAGGTTCTCTCAAAAAGGATTCTGACACGATGTTTACAGGGCTTCACTGCAACAGCACGTGGCAATAGGCTCCGCCGGGGCGTCTTGCAGGCAACCGAAAGAGCTTCTACAGACGGATGTCTTCAGGACGGTGGGGGCAAGGGCAGTCCGAGAATGCTCCCGCCAGGGGAAACACCCGAGCTGAAGGAATTTCTACTGATGACGAGTGGGTGCGCTCTCCAACCTCAGGCCCCCCGCGTTACTTACTTAATCAAGGGTCAATGCATCAGTTGGCCAGACTCCGATGTTTTCTGTGCGACTCAAGAAGAAGAAACGGCCAGACTGTGCCGCTGGAAGGCCTGGAAGAATCCCATTGTCTTTTCTTTTGACATTTCCATGATCCTCTCAGCCTCACGTTTGGATCTCCTCAACAGTCACCCCCAAATATTGAACAAGCAGCGTGGTCAAGCACGTGCAAAGATGCATAGCTTTCAGGTCAGGGAGCATTGCTTGGATCTTGTGTGGATTTCAGTGGTTTCTTGACCATCACCTGTTCTTCCTGGCTGCCCCCAGGACCGTACCACCTGAAGACATGACGCCCTCGGATTTGGCGGACTTGGCTTCCGCCGAGGTGGCCACCAACCCGGCCAAGGCGGTTCTTCTGCCGTGTCAGGGACTGATGAGCAATGGGTGAGGGATCCAAACCAAGCAACTGCAGCCATACTGCAGCGTTTGATGCATTTGGTGTAGTTTTGTTTGGATAGCATTTCGTGTGACCTGTTGTTGGGGGTAAGATGGTGTATGCATATATCACATGCATATATAATATGTGAGGTGTATGTTGTGACGAGTTGCGGGTGGGGTTTCATGGGAGGTTGCACTGCAACCCTGTTCCACTGGTTCGTTTAGCAAATTTATATGTTCTCAATTTCAGTTGAACCTATAAGGTGCACATGTTGCAGGACTGACCGGGGGGCATGCTGCTATGCGAAAGTAAATCTCAAACCTAGCCTAGCAGCTCAGATAGATGTAGTGACACGCGCGGGGTATGCTTAATGCTTGAAATCATCGCTGACTCTTTAAGACTAGCGCTGGAACAGAACGGAGACAGCTGGCCGCAGCAGGCCTCATTCATGTTCATGACCACCAAGCTGGCATATGATAAATAAATATAAGATTAAATAAGCATAGTTTATATACCATCTAATGTGTACGTAGATTGTAGATGATTTTTGCATATTTGTGCAAGCACTTCAGCAAGCCAGGTGCTCGAGATCTACCGGCGCCATGTGCAGAGTGGGGGCATGGACGCGACGGCAGGGTCACCCGAGAGTGCTTGACTTTGAGTGATGCGGAGTAGCTCAGTTATCCATATCTTAAACGAGGCAAAAAGGAGTGGGTGCACCTATCACAATCATACCCAAAAATACAGAAATAGTGAAAAGAAGAGCTGGTCAGAGAAGGAGATCCGCGACTCATACACCATCTACATTTGGCGACCTGGCGCTCGGAACTTCGGGTTGTGGCGTCTTAACTGACGTGGCAAATGATCCCGTGCAGTGCCGCTGTGCCGATTCTATGATTGACCCTTGTCCATACCCTGGGCGCGCCAAGCATACTCTAGTTTGGTTTTAACATGTCAGACCTCGTCGCCCAAGAACAACCGAAACACGTGAGAGAACCCCAACATCAAACGCCTCACTGCTTCGGTGTTTCACAACCTGCTACCCCAAGTTCTTGAACGACAACGACCTGCAGGTCTTGATCCGAGCCTTCGCCCAGCTGGGGTTTCTCTTCGATCCCAACTCCTTCTTCTCCTCAGCCGACCGGCAAATCCTCACCCGGCACCGGGATTTCCGGTGCTTGGCCCACGACCTGTGGAAGGTGGGCCCACCGGGGGACGGACAGGGCGTGGAAGGATTCCACCCATTAAAAATCATTAAACGCACTAATTTGTATCATGATAATAGATAGATATTGTATATTAGTTGTAGAACTCCCAGGACTGACTGACAGATGCTCACAAAACCAGGGGTCGCGTGCCCAATGGATGAGTTTGAGAAAAGCATCCAAAGAGTCCACAAATATATTGAACCACGTTCACTTCTCCAAAACCACGCATGAGTGATTCATACCACATTGTTTTTTTTTGGCAGATTCCATCTCCGATTCCCAGTTTGAATTCAACATGAACGGTAGATCGATGATCATTGTTCCCTTTGTGCCACCCAGATACCTGGGTCTCCCAGTGGGCCGACATTCTTGTAGACACCCAACAAAGACACAAGATCATTGGCCATGGAGTCCCTGAAGATCTGGATTGCCCCGGGTCGCGACTGTCGCAGGTTCGAGCTGATCTTCCAGATGCTGTGGTGCCCCTGCTGATGCGACTTGGCGTGTGACATCGTGTGACAGCGCCACCTTGGAGCGTAGGATCATTTTGGTTTGCCTTGGTGCCTTTAGTACAGTAAGGATTTAATAACTGGGGTCACACTTCGATATTGAGACACGCTGTATGCTAGAACAGCATCAAAGGATTTTCAGTTGCCTGAGATGCATAGCTCTCAACATAAGAGTTTCTCCTGAAAACTGAAGCTCTATATAAGTAGCAAGAGCAAGAACAAAGCAGACGAGCATCCCTGGCAGATCCAATCATCATTTCCACCTTTCAGACAAAAACCAACCTAAATACCTTTAAATAAATACCATCCCGTAGGGAATTCCGCATCGCCAGACGCGCTCCCATGACTGTCCACCCAGAACCTGTCCACCCAAGGTATTCCATGGCCTCCTTGGACTACCGCTGTGCTCCGCTCATGCCGCAGCTCCTGCCGGCAGTGCTGCGGCATGTCAAGTGCCTCCGCCCCAACGTCCGGGCGAAGGTGAGACTGTAAAGGTTAAGCAAGGAAGGGATGTGTGTGTGTGGGTGGGTGTTTTTTGGTTAGGCCAACGGTAGGCCAACGGTGAAACCCTACCGGTACATGAGCATATAAATATATGCATGAGATGGTTAACGAGGCTTCTGCCCAGAATTGGTCATGCTTGGTGTGAGTTTCCAGCTCCCAGCTTCACAGGACATGCATTGATCGGGGTTCTCTTTCTCTGACCTCGACATAAAGCAACCCACGTGAATCCCCCAGGGATTCTCCCATTGTTTCGGATTTTTCCAGATTCGACTCTTGAGACTTGATATATAGATGACAATACAATACTAGATTGGTACTGATTGGTAGCAATTTCTCAGTCATGTGTTTTGAGAAAAGCCGGGTTTGTTTGTTACCAACGTTTGCGTGCGATGCATATCTCATGTCTATAGGTGTTGATCCGTGAAAGGTCCCATTGGACGAATCATTTGCTTGAGTGGACGCCTCCATCCTGCGAACTTCTTGTTTGCACTGACACCTCTAAGGGCTTGGCGCGTTGAGGCACTGAGTGACTCAGACTTTAACTGGCAAGTTGCATAATCATAGGCGTTGTTTCTGTTGTTCGTGCGGGGGTGCAGCGGGTTCAATGGGTTGTGTTTAGACCCTTTGAACTTGTACCTGCTGATGCCTTTTTGGAACATTTGCTGATCACGTTTTTTGGGGGATAGCATGGGGTTGAAGGGGGGCCAACCCGGAAAATCTCGACGAAAAGCATCTCAGCCAACAGCAATGAGGTTTGCTTCTTCACTCCTTGTCCTCCCTGGGGCTTGGCGGAGATGATCCCATCATGTTTGACGACGATTCCGGGGAACGCAGCCCTGACTATAGCGGCATATGCCAGAAACTCGCTCAGGAGATGGGAACGTTATGGGTTGACAGATGTTGGGATACCATCCGTCACGGTCCGAGACGCATTGGGAGTTCCATCCGTGAAGATTCCGAACTTGAGAACCATAGGCTAGGGACAATCCGTGAAATTTGTGCCTTGCATGCAGGGATAGGGTTTAGATGGGTTTAGGATGGTTTAGGGCTTTAGGGCTTTAGGGTTTGTGTTGAAAAACAACCGTCCGTAGAGTTGCAGGAGGTTGCAGGAGGCGTCTCCACGTTCGTGGCGTAGAGGGTGTGATGGATCAGTGGACGCATCAATGCAGTGAGCGAGTTAGCTGAAGTGCTCGAGAGAGCAGGGCTGCGACGGGCTGTGGGACGAGATTCACATTCCCAGAGGCTCCATGTATGGTATATATTGGGGTGGTTTGAGGGGTCAATGTAGGCATATAGATGGTATACATGGAGCGTCTGGGATTTGCACTCCCTTCCGCTGCACCCTGCCGGCTCACAGCACAAGCTGGCAGGAGTTAGCCAATCGAGATGCTGATGATGAGACGACCGTTCATGACTGGGCTCGCGCTGCGTTTGCCTTGGTTATGTCGAATCACTGCGATGCTGAAGGGTACCTTCGATGGGTGTTTGGGGCTCGGAACTATTCTCACCAAGTGTTCGCAGCCGGCAGACGAACCCCCGGTTGGGAGCGGGACGTTGAGGATCCGTCCGTGATTGGTTGATGTTGGCCGTCCAAACAAGGGGACGAAGGCCAAAACGGGTTGGTTTGTAGACATTCGGTGGGCAGCAAAGTCCATGTTCAATGCACCCATGAATTTAATGTAATTTAATGGAGCCGTTTCATGCCTTCCACGAGACGATCGTAGAGCATGGTGGAGCTGCAACGTTTTCACACCGGTCTTCAAGGCATTTTTGGATGGGACACCCCCACTGCGTGAGGTTCATTGGATGCTCCGTTGGGTGCTCATGATGCTCATTCTTGTTGCATGAAGGTGGGAAGATCCTGTTCAAAACCCTGGACATACAGGAAATGAACTAAATTAACCGTTTACTGGTCTGCTGGTGGATATGCCGCAAACATCCATTGCACCATGAGGCCCAGCGGGGTCCCGGTTCTGCCTCTCTTTGTGAGCCGGGCCTGTCAACTCCTGGCGCACCTTGCATCGGAGCAGCTGATTGGGGGAGGGAGAGCTGACTTTGAAGCTCCAGGACGTGTGCTGATGTTTCATTGCAGCAGCCAGAGAAGTTGGGATGAATCGCCAGCCTCTAAGGGCCTAAGCCTCTACTCCCCCCAAGTGCTTTTGATGTTTTTTTTAGAATTTGAGATGATTCTTCATGAATCGGCAGAGTATTCAACATTCCGTAGCTCAAGTCCCAAGCGTTATCCTTTCAGTTGGCGGGGGTTGCCAAGACCAAAACGGTGGCCCACAGCCTGTGGAATTTGAATGAATTTGAGCCAAAGACGTCGTCGTGGACAAAGAATCATGCAACACTTGCAGGTTCCATGATGTGAATAGCTCAGAATAGTTTGGGTTTTCGGTCCCTGAGCCATATTTCACCGACCGGTGAGAGGTGAAGTGGGTGATGGGAGCTTCGGAATGGGAGCTTGTTATGTGTAGCTTGGGTGAGCAGCTTGAGGTGGCTGTTCAAAGTTGGCCCATAATGGCATTGGGGATGTCTCCAAGAGTTCTGGACACACTGTGTATTCAAATGTGTCCAGTGGCCGTTCTGAGATACAGCCCTTAGATTTGAGGAAAGAGTCTCAAGGCCATTTCGGCCAACAAACATTTCCCAAGAATTGTGTACTCGATAATGTTAATTCTGCATTCATAGTTGGCATTGGCGCCAGTTCATGCAGGCCACAGAGTGTTTCAAAGACTTAAGCATCGTAGGTTGCTTGTTGGTGTTCCATAGTGACTATTCAAGAGAACTCTTATCGTGCTACACATTGGTCGTATGGTGCTCATGAGGAGGTCGTTTGGCGGTTTCTTTCTCCCAGGGGGCTTGCTTTGGAACTCTGCCCGGCAGACTGGCTGCAACGTCTGAGGACGAAGACGGAGTTGGAAAACTCCGGTTGGGCCCAATTCTTTCTCTACCAGACCCTCTACTGCGTGGATGTCGAGAAACCCGCCTGTGAGGAAGCGGCCGCTCGGGTTCACAACAAAGAAAACCCGACGGGTTTCATCTTTAGAACTGGCAGAATATCCTGCAAATCGGTTTCAGCTGGAGCTCCAGAAGCTTGAGGCTCAAGTACCTGCTATGGCGATCTATGGCGGGACATTTGCATTTCGATTTTTAATGACTGCTAGCCAGAGCTCAATGAACGCCAGCTCCATTCATGGAGGGCCCGTGATTCTTTGATTGTTTTTGATTTTTGCATCTCCCCCATACCACGAGCCATGGACACCAGTGAGGACAGCCATGTTGCTTTGCCTCACACCCTTGTGTGCGTGCCCTGGAAATCCACACCGTTTCGTCGTACGGATGCCGGTCGAGGTGAAGCGTGCAATGCCCATGTGGATCCAGGAGCCTCGGTCTCGTGCCGGAGACCCGGCGGCGTGAGACCCGCGTGAGACCTGAAGTCCCACATCGATGGTTTCCGTGTTTTCAGCATTGTTTCGTGTGTGTGCATGGCCCCCTGAGATGTGAAGGTCTTTCGCTGAGGTCATAAGAATGCTCCGAGAGTTTCAATGTGTGTCAGGTTTCATGAATGGTGTGTTCTAATCAGTGTCGGACAACTGCAACCAAGCCAAGCTGCAATACACTTTGGGCATTCTAAAGAATTGCCGGGGTATTTCCCATACCTGACAGATACAGATACTGTCAGTCGTATGGTACAGACTGTCAGGTACAGTCTAGACTCTCGACCACCTCTGCGCAGGAGGTGCTCCACCACCGGTGGCTGGATGACATCGTGCTCTTAGCTCAGCCCCAGGCGGCCGCATCGGTTTCTCGTGTGCACCAAGTGTCATCAACGGGGGGTGAGGGGTGCGCAGAAGCTGCACAGCGAGAAGACTTGAGAACTCAATGACAAGAAGACGATCGGGAAGAAGCGTCGATGAAAAACCGGTAGCAGTTAGAAGCGGCCGCCTGGGCCGCCGCCGCCTGGTCGGACCGTCGACCGTGCCAGGGCGCCGACGAGATGCAGCGCGATGTGGATCGCTGCCTGCAACGCACCAACACCCAGGCCAGGCATCGTGGCCAGGGATGGACGGGAATCTGGACAACTCTTTCAGACAGGTCAATGGAATGACAATTTAATAGAGCAGTTCTTCGGGGTTTTGTGTCATCTACTTTGGGACCCTTACATGGCACTGTAGGGGATTGTACGGGATGGTAAGTTATAGATTTGTGTTTCCCTGCTTCATCAGCGTTTTTTGAACTATATTGCTACTATTGCTATGCGTGCAGTACTTGGGTCAAGACGATTGCGGGATTGCAAACAGATAAGTTGACAAAAGAGTGGAGAAAACCTACTGTATTTGTCAGTATTCTTTGTCCTGGATTTTCTATTAGGGAATGCTCACAAACAAGCAAAGTTAAATGGATCTACCGGAAGACTATACCAAACGGGTGAACACTTCTTGGAATTGCGAAATCGCTGGCTTTGTTCAAGGCCCTCTTGAACTGCTCATTTGGTCGAGACTGGGACGAGCAGCACTGCTGGTTTGCTGGCTTCTTGATGCAGCCCAAGGCCCACCGAGCTGGCTCTCCACCGCTTTGCAAAACAGAAACAGATTGCACAATGGAACAGAACTCCAGGATGAGGAGAGGTCAGATCAGTAAATCATTTCTGGTCATTTGATGTCATTTGGAGAAAAACTTTTTTCAACCATATTCAACTATTTTCGTTCGGAATGTCCTTGGTATATCTTGGTGTATTTCATGAATGTCCAACCTGATCAGATTCCATAGTGTTCTCCCATCTTCCCACTCTGGTGGAGACGGGTGCCATGGGGGTTGCCGTGTCATGATTTGCTGTCGTCCTCTAGGTGGCCCTCGAGTGCGACAGCATGCTGCCCTTGGGACGAGGTCGTCCACGGCCAAGTGGATGGATCGCATTGAAGTCCCGCATTGCGCGCAAGGTGCCCGGAGCATGGGCTGACCAGGGATGGTTAGGGAGAGGGATTGGGATCAGAATGAACAGAGAATCGTACAACGAACAGGTAGCAAAAGCAAGCTGCCCATTCTGGCAAATGTGTTATATTGTGCTGTTAATAATGCTAGTTCAAGGTCGCATCACCTGTCATCACCCCATTTCTCTATCCCAGAGGGAAACCACATTGGGATACATTGGGCCTGTTGGATCAAGTTGGCCGTATTCATTATCTACAAAACCATGTCAGTTGGGTAGGTCAGTAGGCTAGTAGGTCACTCTCCCCATGTGATGCTTTGGGTCGATTTGAGAGGCATGGGAGGCGAGCTTGCATGTGACTGGGCAGCGGAGCACCCCCTGGCGTAGGGCAAGCAGATTGATCTACCCGAGAAGGTCAGGGGAGTCTCAACCCTTGTATTGACCGACCCGGACCGGTCATGTGGTCATTTGGGATCTCGGAATGCCAGGGAATGCCAACATCTGGACGAACGTGACTAGAACTTCAAATGACATCGCTGGTGAACTGATGTGCCTGCAATTGGCTGGCAAATCCTGTCCACACCCAGTGAACTCGAGTTGGAGTGTCCGCCAGGTTGGGCTTCGAGTGGTGACGCTGCATGATTGCTTTTGGCGGCACCTCACTGAGGATCCGCATGTTGACATATATTGAAGTACCTTGAGTCTCCAATGACCCTTTTAAATTTGCCTTTCCAAGAAAAAGAGGTTTTTGAAAGAAAGCACTCTTTTTTGCATATGTCACGAAATGTTCCTTTTTTGTTTGTGCCCTGTCAGATCCTCCTTAGACAGTGTCCTGAGACCTTTTTTCGGCGTCCAAAACGCATCTTTTTGCGTCCAAAAGGCGTCTTTAAGCGTCCGTGCCGGACGCGTCCGGATGAAGATTCACTCTGCACCTTTTTTTGAGTCCTCATCTCTAAAAACGCGTTTTTCGAGCAAAAACGCAAAAATATTAGACCAAAAACAAAAACGCAGAAAAAAAAGGTCTTTGGAGACTCAAGGTATATACATTGGAGTGCCAACTGTGGTTTTACTAAGGAACCCTAAGGAGTTTCAACATCAGTTTTGGTGGCGCATCACCGCGTGTTTGATGGAGGTGGGGTCACTCCCTCACCGCGAAACGAACACACCAGCCTTCGGGCCTTCAGGACCAGAAAGACGAGCAGATGCTCCGCATTCGAAGCCAGATGGGCTATCAGCATGACAAGAGTCTGGAGAAGACGCGGAAGAAGATCCGGCAGACGCCGCGGCTTGGATTCAAAGGCAAACGGAAGGGTAGTGCACAGAAAGGGTTTTGCAAAAACCTATTCTACTAACGTCGTGGAAGGCGCGTGACCTTCGTAGAACCCAAGGCTGTTCGTGGACAGTTCGTGGAATGGTGGGCCAGTAGGAGAACTGACTGCAACGAATTTTCATAAACCTTCGCAGAACTTCGTGGAAGGTATTTTTGATGCACTAACTTCGTATAAGCGAGTTTTGCTGACCCCCTTTCTCCACACACCCTCCGTTTAGCCTTCATGGATGGATTTTAGGAGAAGAAGGGAGAGATCCTTGGAGACGGAAACCACTTTCGCCACTGTTCGCCGGGTTTCGAAGATGGACCTTGATGAAAGAGAACCACCTCGACCTCCGACCGGGAGGGTCCATGGGGGTTGTCTATTTGAAATCAGATTGTAAATCAGAGGTCTCGAAGCTGTGCGAACAAGAGCCACGATCGTCCTGAGGCACACCTACCAGGGCTTGGAGACGAAGCGGAAGGAGTGGTCCCCGCAACCTGGGCCTCCCTCGGATGAAACGGCCTTCACCTGAGAAAAAGGAGTTGCCTTGTCCGCGTCATCCGCATGTTGGGGAGAGTGATGAGTGCCTGGGTGCTTGGAGGCAGAGGTGAAGATTTTTTGTAGCGGCGGACAATACTTTTTCCTGGTGACACTGAACTATAGCTTTGTAACGCACCTGATGTCGATGCAATTCTGTGGATTTCAAATTCATGCATATCATGCCGAAGACTTGTTGGATCAGCCACTCGATGGACCACCTGCACTGGAGCAAGAATTGTGAAAAATCGTTGATGTCAACATGCGATCCTCAGTTTTGCCTCAGTTATTAGCATCATGTAGCGTCAAATCGGGGTTCTTGTCTTGATTTGCTTGATTGGGAAGGTGTGTCATGGTGTGTTCGATGCCAACTTGAGTTTGGTCTCAGTCTGGGGGTCCTGAATTTATAGAGTGCTGAGTGCTTCAGTAGTTCCAGTAGTTTGACGCGCTTAGCTTCTTCAATTGAAGTTTTCTTCTTCATTTGCATGACACGATTTTCTCAAAGGTACCGTACTTGTTTTCCCTGTCCAGGTGGGGGCGACATGAGTGTGAAGCACAAGTCAAGTCAGAGAAAACAAAAAAACAGTTGCGAGATGTTGTGAGAAGAAATCGCAGGCGATGACCAGCACGTGCCAAGAGCTTAGTATATTCAATTTTTGGGGTGTGTTTGCAGCTGCCGCGCATTGCAGTAAGCTCCATATAGTCACAGTGAGGCAGGTGGGTACAAAACGTGGCGTGTTTTTCTCACACAAGGCAGTTATATAGGTGATGCCTCCAAACTCCCGCAACGACTAGAGAGAGAGATATACTGGCAGTGGGAGAGAGGATTTTGCTTGCAGTATCGAGTTGGGATGAATGACGTACAACTTTGTAGCGTTTCTTCTGGAAAGCCTCATCCCTGCCAAGGAGAAAGCTGCTGGTTCCGACTCGTGTCGAGGATATCCAATTTCTACAGTGCCGCCCCCCATGCTGTGTGCGGGATGAATGATTTGAGGGAATCCCTTTGATTGCTGCCACCCGCTCACCAAGTAGTATATACAATATAGTACTTAGTACAATATAGTATAGTGTACAATGTAATACATCACCATATATTCTTTTGTAACCCTCCTGAGCCTGAATTGTATTGTATAGCTAGTGTACTAGTGAAGTTACAAGTGGGCCTCACAATTTAGCAGATGGCACTGTCTCAAAAGTCAGTTTTTTTCCAGGACACAGGCATTCTTAAAGGACTAAAGTTTGAGGTCCATTCCGGTGTTGTAGTTTCACCCCACTGTTTGTTTGCCATACGCTTTGTGATCGGGCGCATCCAAATATGACACAAGTTCCTCTTCCGAAAGGGTGGAAGTTGGATGATGAGGCAGCCAACAACCTCTTTTTTTACTTCACTTTTCTCATGTGCCAAAGTAGTTATTATTGATTATTGGTTGACTTCGCAGTTTGCACAAGTTGCCTGACTCCTTGTAGCTCGTGGTTTTTGTGGCCCAAGCATTGTTCTCCTCCTGCCGGGGCCGTTCTGCCGCTACCGCGAACCGGGTGGCGTGAGACGAACAGAGGATCTCAGGCCAGAGGCGCTTCTGGGAGGGCAGACTGTGAGTTATTCCCCAGATGGCGAGAGCTATTGGGGTTCTTACTTCTATGCTGGCGTTGTTTTTCGGGTTTCAAGGCTGTTATTGATGCAGGGTTGATTTTGAGCAGATTTCGACTTCCATGGCCACCGTCCGGGCTGTCAAGATGAACCAACACCCTTTGTGGTATTTGATGGCAGTTGAACCAACACCTTAGCCCAACGTTACCTTCATCCCCCATGCAAACAAGACGAGGTGCATCAGGGCTTGGCACAAAGCCAGTGACAATCACCATTGCACGCCGGGGGTTCAAACCGATTTCAAGCGAGCTTTCCCCAGGTAACACAGCAGTGTAGCACCTGGAAGAAACCTGCTACCCGGCAGGATTGGTGGTAACCAGTTTGCCCATGCTGATCCAGATGTGCTTGGCCCAGGCTGAAGCCGCGCTGCCGCGCATGTGTGCCAACCCAGGACACGGGACAGCTGCGTCCATCCACCGTGCCAGCGTGTTGGAAGTTGAGCAACGCTTGGGGCTTGGGGTCGGGAACAAAAGCCGCATCAGCTGCCAGGTGGAAGCCCTGATTCAAGAGTGCCTGGACAATCAGATGATCAAGATAATCACCGCAGAATACATACAGCAAAGCACGCACTGTATTCTTTTTCCTTCAGCCTTTTGCCTAGCAAGTGTTTGAGCCCCTGGGCTGGCTTTCAAGAGAATATGAGAGAACAGCTCGTGGGTCAAGCTTCTCTAGAAACCCCTCAGCATCGGATCTGGCTCAGACCAGCGAATGTAGACAAGGTGAATATGTTTCACAAAGACCTGAAACATGTGGCAAAGAAAGAATATATCATTATTGCCGCACTCAGTTGTTCTTTACATTTGTCACTTCTTGCCAGAGCTCAGCCGAGTTGACAGACAGACAACCATGAGCTTTATGTTAGAGAGCCGCTGAAGAGATCTCAAGACGTCGAGCAACTAATCGGTTTGTTGACCCTTGGGTTCATGCTCGTCATGATGCTCATGCCTCGGTTCCCTTAAGGAACTGTAGAAGAGGGTCAGCGGCTTTTTGCAGCGGGCGCATCGCATGACATACGTTGCCGCCAATGGAGACGAAGGTGAGATAGGGAATGCGAAGGGGGAGGCCTTCATGTACAGGAATGACATTTCTTGGATGTGTGTTTTGTTGTTGTGGGCTAGCGTGGGATGGAGCTTAGGAACGCGAGGGAAAACCAGGTCAGTTTTGGTTCTAGCCACTCACCCATGCCAGTAACTCTTGACCTAACATAATGTGAGTACTAGCAAACCATCATCCAGGTATATAAGCTATACCCAACCTATCCCAATCCCGCTCATTCCAGGACCAAGAGACTTGTATTACTTCTCAAGCGCAGCTTTCACTTTGGTCCATCTATCCCGATGTGTTCTCGCTAAGTTCGATTCTTTGTTCAATCTCGGTCACCACTCGACTCACCAACGCTACAGCCGCCGCCTATCCGGTGATTCGGAGGTGCAAGACTTTGTGGACTGGATGAAGCGGAAGCATTCGGTCGATGTAGAGGTGCCAGCAGGGCCTGCGAAAAGAGCAACCATTCCATGGTGCCCGGGAGAAGAAAACATGTAGATAGATGGTGTGCAGATGCCGATGTTTGACAGGGTATGTTCTCAATCATCTCCCCTAAATTGTATAAAACTGATTTCAATAGGTGCGTCATCCGCTTCCACATCTTGTCGATGGGCAAGAAAAAGCGGATCACCCCCGGGATGATCTGGATGCTTTCACATGTGGATGCTCAATGGGGCAGCCCAAAAGCCTCCACCAGGCCTTGGGGGTCCAGCTACGGCCCGATGCGCATGGGGGGGGTGGGTGTCTACGCGGCTTGGTCTGCAGCACGGGAGTCTACGGCGTTGGTGAGATAGAAAGGTTGCCCCAGTGGTCATAAGCAGATGTCTTGGAACCATATGTGACGAAACTGTGTCGCATATGGTACTTAATTCTAAACATGTTGGTTGAGTCTTCAGGGTGCGTGGACACAACGTGAACACTTTTTCGCATATATACTGAGACAATGGAAGAGTGGTGTGCCACGAAAAATCCTAATGTCTTAATGCACTCCATAAGGTACAGAAGCTCATTCGCGTGCAACTTGTCGTCTGGCTTTTGTAGCCGCTAGCGTTGCCTACGGTTTGTCATGGTGCATTTTATCGCCTGCCACACAGTCCAAGCACCTTTCTCTTGCACAGTTGACTTCCCAGACCAAACCAACGAACATAGTCAATCCAAATCCTGGCTTCCAATCTGCGCTGCAATTGGTTACCAGCTGTTTCATCATCCGGCGTTTCTGAAAGACACTTAAACCGGGCCTGCAGGAACTTGGTTGAACTGGTCACCGCACTTGTTGGAACTGCCAGGTCCAGGGTCACCCGGCCTACCCTTCCTTAGAATAACATGTCACACCGAGTCTTGGCTTCAGATTGCTTCAGGCCACTCGAAGAATTGAGCCAGGGGAGCTTTTGGTGAGGACAGGGGCTTGGGCAACAAGCAACAAGTAGAGACTCACGGTAGTGAGGCTGAAATTGCTATACCAATGTAGATAAGTCTCCCATATTCTCCCATCTATATATTACATATCAATACTGTTTGCTGACTTCCCTTGTAGATTATAGATACATGTACTTGAACTGTTTGTATCCTGTGGGCTTAAACTTTTTGCCAGCCACACATCACACGCCTGACAATGCTTTATGCAGTAAATGAGGTCATTCATTTGTCATTGGCCGTGGTCCGCGAAACTGCACTATTATCACAATGTTGTACTGACTTGGCAAGCGACTCCCTCTTTCACCATTCACAGTGGATTTGGTGATGTTTGGTGACGGTCAGCCTGGTGGTCCAAAACGACGGAACAGGCACATTTGGAAGTTTGGAAGTAATTATATCCTCAAAATCTGTTTGGCCCTTCTCTGGATGGTGGGCAGTGGCACTGGTTACCAGGTTGCAATTTGGCACCTCTTCTGGAATGTCCACAGCCATGAGCCAGATTTTGTCAGTAGGATTAGTGATATAGGAGACTAGTTTGTTGGAGGTCTTTTGATTTGCACTTGCCGTGTTGCTCATTGTTTGATGCTGGGAGCCATGGTTACCCGGGCCGCTGGTTTTGGAAGTCGTCCCTTTAAGGCTCCGGCAGAAACGCCGAGTCCGGAGAAATTGTGTGAGTTGATCCATTGGAGGCCTAGAGTCGTTTACGACTCTTCCACCTTCCCCACTCGTGTCCACAGGATTCCTATCTCGGCCGCACGGCTGCAGTGCAGGGCAGCCGAAGCACCACGTAATAATATGACTGTGGGTCATTGCACCAGGATCCCTACCTGGGAGGTCAAGCGACGCACTCCAGGCTTTGACCCATCCCCCCATCGTTGTGTGCGGAAGACGTGCTCAGAGCAGGACAACCAACCCTGTACAGACATCAGACATCAGAGCAGTCAGTCCTTGGTGAAATTCCCTGGTTTAGGTTTAGGTGGTCATAGGAGGCGGAACGCTGGTGCGGGCGTGTGAAACGGCCGTGCACGTATTTCTGCAGGTTTGTAGGGCCTCAAGGGTAGGCTTGTTGTTCAGCATGTGAGTCACAAGGGGCTAAGCATGCTCATGAAACCCCGAAGTCTGAAGTGGATCATGCATCGCAACTCTAAGGAGCTGATCTTATATTGATCACCTATATATTTGATCACCTGACTTTATATGATTTTATATGTTTTGCTCAATGAGATCAGGTCTTCCATTTGGAAGCATTGGCCGCGCGCGGTTTCGACCCAACCGGGGAAAACCGGGCAGGCCCTTCTGACCACCAAAGCTGCTCGAGCGGCCTGGGTGACGGCCACACCGGAGATTCTGGAGGTAAAGGGCGAAGAGCTCCTCGACAGATCAAGCGGAACAGGATGGAACAAAGGAATGCCCCCAAGTACTGAGGGTTTGGAATGGTGGGTGCTTTGCTCTGGGTACTGGTCTGGCCTGGGAGGATACAAAGGAGCTTGGACCACACTCAGAGTGTCCAAGCTTAGACACGAGCATTTGCAGCTAACATTGTGTGAGAGGAATTCAACAGATTTCGAAGTAAGTCGGTCGCCATGTTATTGATGTCACGGTTGTGCCGAAATGGTGCAATCGTCCACTTGCGGCCACTTGAAGCTTCTTGTGCTCGTGGAGATCATCTAACATTCCAGGAACAGCAGTGCCCGGACAGTTTTTATATTGTGCGAGTTTCGAGGGAGTGTTGCTCTCTTTTGCTGCGTATATGACGTATATGTGCATGTATTCTTCGGATCAGACCACCAATATGCAGGTCACTCTCCTCCGCTGAGGTTCTTGTGGCTCTACATGATTTGGGGCCGCAAGGTGGGAGAAGCTGTCGCCGCTCGAGTCGGGATCCCATTGCGCAGTGTGGAGGTGTTCGACCTTTCTCACGCCGTTCGCGCGGCGTGGCTGAGAGCATGTCGTTGGGCTTCTTCGAGAGAGTGACACATGTGCTTTGGCCAAACTCCAGTCTCAGTTGCCTATAGTCTGCCTAGTCATCAAATGTTTGCCTAGTCATTCAGAACCGTATTTTCTGCGCGCACAGCGAGGAGCTTTCGTGTGACTGGTATCCCTACCTGCAGATCTTGCCGAGCGATCCCTTGAAGCTTGGCTTTGGACACGAAACGCGCTTCGGTAAAAGAGCAAACGACAACACAGACTTCTACTATCTTCTACTCATCCTTTTTGTCTATCCAGAGTTGGATTGCCTAGACTTGAGCAACCTGTTGTGACATCTTGTGACCTTGCAAGTCCTACCTACCTTACCCTGACACAAACTCCTCCACAACCAACCGGTCAGCACCCTCTTCGACCTCGTTCAGCACCTGGAGCGACGTCACCAGGCCTTGGCTGCGCAGCGCGGAGGCGCTCCGATGGCTGCGAGGGACATCACTGGAGACTGCAGCCGAGGCGTCACCGCGGTCATCGCTGTTGTGGTGGGTCCGGTTATGATGGAGCAACATGGAGCAACTAGAAATGGTACAATGGTTTCAGAGTAGATGGCACCATCCCCAAGAGGAGGTTTATTTTGGCCCTCATCATCTAAAAGACATTTGGGGTCTGTGAGCCTGTGCCATCCAATTACTCTGAAACCTCTGTACATTCTCGAGTGCCTGAACTTCTGAGCCGTTCTGAATGGTGACAAGTGCCGTTTTGCTCTTGGACTGCTAGGAGGCCACTGTTGCAGGATGTTGGGGATGTTTCTGTGTGGCCGCGTTGCACCAACATGAGCATGTTCCTTGCAGGTGATCGCACAGCAGGAAGCGAGGCATGCGGAGCTCCGTGCTTCGCTCGGGGAGGCACGTGGCAGCGATGTGGGTCTTCCGATCCCGAACACCGTGACGGCGGGCACCAGGTGGCGGGAAGCTTCGAAGATTGGCTGTGGGCAAGGCACTGCTACCTCTCCCGAAGCTTTGATCAAGCAGCCTTCCCCAGGCCCTGGTGGAGGGTGGAGGGAGGAGGGGGCACAAGAAGTTTCCTGAGATAGGTCTGGAACACTCAAAGACACGCAAGGAGGCATAGCAACCCACCAAGTGGAAAGATGAGGTTATGAGATGTTATGAGTGTTCACAGTGTTCACCGGCTTCCTTCCAATAGTGATATAGGGTGAACCTTGAGGGTCTAGCATCGTGCTTGAGAACATGTAATCTGTAAGGGGCGATTTATCCAGATGTCGCGAAGTAGCCTCGCCTGGTGCCTTGCCCTTGGGCCTGAAGGACCCAAACCTGGGCTGACAAAGGCAGAACGAGCCCTGGCTGATGGTTTTAGAGAATGGTGGAATCCTCCTGTTCAATAATCAGTGTGACATAGTGTGACCAGTTTTTGGGGGTTGCACTTCCAATGAAGCCAGGACTGGTCTCCCAGACGCAAGGGTCCATGGCCAAAATTCGATCATGCAGTGACACTTTGGCAAGGTCAGAGGATTGGGAGTCTGCTGCCATGTGCCCTCTCTTGGACTCCATGAACCATCAGCCCGATGCTGAAGTTGAGGTGCACTGGACGGCTGAGCGGGATAGGCTGACAAGCTGGAATCCTTTTTGGGTGTGCTGGTCACAGGCTTTGTCGGGCCCCCTCCCTTGAACAAGATGTTGCAACCGCGCAAGAGCAGCACCGACAGAGAACAAGTCAAGAACAGGTCTTCACAACTGTTGAACCAATTGTGTTGACATGGTGAAGACATGTGAAGACTCCCAACGAGCGGGTTTATATTATATATATATAGTTTAACTAGTTCACTCAAGACGTCTCGATGTGAAATTGTTAACCTGGCTCCCGCAAACCGGCCCGAGCTGACACTGCTGTCCATATCATATCGGTACTGGCACAGTAGTGCTACAGCATCAGGCCCGCTATGGCGAAGAGACCGCAGGTGGGCTGAGTCTTCACGGGTACAAGCATTGTGGACAGAGAGTCATTTGGTGCTGCATGTGTCATAGCGCTAGCCGCTAGTCGTTAGCGAATCATCTAAATTTATATCGGGGTAATAGTCACAGTTCCAGCCATTTTTCCAAGCGAACTCCAAACATGCTACTGCTGTAATTACAAGACCATCAGGCTAAGAGGTCGCAGGCACAATGCTGGGATTCCGCACGCCGGAGCCAGAGCCTACCCATCGGTGCCGACTGGGCCATTCTGTCGCGGAGTCGAGGCCTTTGGTTGCCCGACACCGCATCCCCTTACGAAGAGGGCGAGGAGGTGCACGAGCTCGTCCGGTTGTTCAGCGGGGTTTGGTGCGAATGCCGCGCTTTTGAGCGGGGCCTGTGGTAGCTTGGATTGGTTTGACCTGTGCGAGACATGATGAACCAGTGCGAAAGGTCAACCCATAGGGAAGCCGAGGGCTAGTTTAGAGTTGAACTATGTTACAGTAAACCAATTAATTAGCTATGGCTATGGCTGCTAATTATAACTTGTTTTGGAATCCCAAATTTCAAAGCTGATGCCAGATTGTAGAGTTTCTTGGCTGAGAAAAGCAGCATAGTACAGTTTGATTGCTTTCATTGTTTTGGCAGCAACCGCAGAACACAGGCACGTGCTTGGTCATGCACCTGTTGCAGGTCTTCCACCTCTACAAAGGGCAAGCGGACAATGAAACTCTCTTGCTCAACTATGGCTTCGCACTACCGGAGAACCCCTATGACTCTTGGAACGCCGAAAGGCATCAGTGAGGAAAGGAAGAAATTGAAGTCAGATTCCTGGAGCCCAAGACTCGCTCCTTCCCTTTCAAACAGACTGACTCTTTGAAAGGCATCACTTCCCTGCCATGCTGAGCCATGAGGATGTCGTGGACCATGTCATTTTCCCCTTTGAGGGTGAAGCGGAGCGCTGGGAAGTGGCTTGGTCTGAGAACATTGGGGCTCCTGAGTCCTGAGCCAAAACGAAGACAACAAGGACATAAGATCGTGTAAGTATGCATATATATATATATTTATGTATGGGGTCTGTCAGTAAACAATTATCATTCTTTTTGAGCAAGGCCTTTACTAACCATCATCATCCACTGTTACAGGTAATAGGATAGACCGAGTATATCTATATCCATAGTATATATGTAGAGGTAGAAAGAGATAGAGAGAGAGAGAAAGAGAGAGCGAGAGATAGAGATAGAGATAGACAGAGACAGACAGAGACAGACAGAGACAGAGACAGAGACAGAGACAGAGACAGACAGATAGATAGACAACCTGCATTGTGACACAAAGAGATAAAATAACACACAGGCAGTGGCATAGTTTATGCCGCTGGCTGCGGCACCTGAGCATATCCAGTTGAGTGATGGAAACTCTGAATGCAGACATCCACGCCCTTCATACATTTTTTACAGTGTGGTGTGGGGGTTGCACCTAAATGTGCTCTCACTATCGCTCGGTATCATTCCAGGATTCCGTAGTTCTAGACTAACTAACTAACTATGGCCTTATAAACTCTGAGCGTCTTTGAAGAGCATTGCTGAATGCTATCATGATCGCTTGTCCTTCCTTCGCATCAGCCAATTCACCCTGTGATAGACGCCAACCGGCCACGGCGCCGCACGAGCGTTGGCCACGGCGCCGAACCGAGGCTTTGGAAGCCATGCCGAGCGTGTGGTGTCGCCGTGGAAGGTCCGTGCTTCTTCGACTCTCCGAGGTGTCCGAACCGGGGGGGCGTGACCAGGCACGATCAAATCCCACGAAAAAAACAAATGAGTGGGCTACTTGAAGTACTACCTTCCAAATAATGCAGAATTATACTATATACATGCTAGCAGTGGTTCCGGACTCAATCCACAATTGATGAAGTATGTATGGAGTTTCGGGTTTCGAAGGAACTGTGGAAGTCTTTGTGGAAAACAATGGGCAAGAAATGCCACAAGTGTTGTGTTCGCTCAGGTGCAACTAACTGCGAAGGACAGCATTTTGCAAGGTTTTGACACACATTATTCTGTATGTTTTGTGTCAATTAGGCCGGTCTTTGGTGGTAAGTGCCAGACGAGACGAACCCCATGCAACCCTGCCGAGACTCAACTAATCACAATGAGCATTAAGTGGCCACGTGAAACTCCATTGTCCTTGACAACGCCATTTGAGGCCGGAGTTCTGAGGGGTAAAACATGTTGAATAGTTTCCTGCCCTGTTTTGCAGGCCTTGACATCCCAAACATTGGAAGTGCCAACTGAGCTGCTGCGTGCAGCTGCGCTGCTGCGAGGTTGGGATTACCAGGCACCGGTGGGAGTGGGACAACCCCCCTGCGTTCCAAGAGATAGGCACATGTTCGCAGTCGAAAGGCATGGCATGTTCGTTTCATAGCCCAAGGGTCGGCCTCATCCCATCGCATCCGATTTCCGGTTTGAGCTGTCGAAAACACGTAACGGAGAACCCAAGGATGTTCGAATCCGGCACAAGAAATCCTCTCTGGTCCGATTCTGACCTGAAACCCAACCAAGACTCCAGTGTTTTGTGGGGAAGTGTTGCTGAACTATGAACTCAGGCCAGCCCTGGGTCCCTCATATTTGCTCTCCGAGTTTAGGTTTTTGCATTCCAAAATTGGATTCCCATTCCCCCATGCCAATGAACCCACGACTGTTCAAAGAAGACTTCTACATCGACTTTCAGCATCTTCTATCTCAGATGCCTCGCTACCCGATGTCAGAAGGACCTCCAGAAACTGAGGCCACCCGGAATCCAGGTGGATCCCCCCCCCCATGCTCAGACCACGGAGAAAACGCCAGCTCCTCAGGAAGAGCTGGCCAGTTGTCGACAGAAGGCCAAGGTGTGTCGATGGCTCTTGGAGGCCCTGCGACACATGCTGCAGTCCATGGCCTTCCAGGCGAGGGGGTCATGAACTCCCCCAGCTGCGAAGGGCGGAAGTCGTCTTGAACGTGCGGATCACATGCGGATCACACTGGAAACAAACCCATTTTGATTCTCCTTAGAGAGGGAGGATTGACAAAATGGGTTCTTGAATCGAAAGCCCGAATGCCAACTTGCACTTTTCTTGCGATGTGCAGTTTCTTGTTGTTTCCTGTTCGCCCCCTTGATATTGCGTTGAGCCTATTTGGTTCATCAAGTGCCTAGTTTGCTGGTGCAACCTCACGCCGCCTTTGCAGCAGGAGGAAGGCAAGCTTGATGTGGCAGGGGCACCCGAAAGTGCTTAGGAATCTGAGCCCCGCAGACCTTCTCTTTGACCTAAAAATTGCAACATGGAATAGGGATGTAGCCGTAGTCATGTGCAATGGACAAACTTGCTTAGTCATTACACTTATTGAATTGTCACAGGTCAGCTTACGCAGCTTACTTCTGCGTATTACTGTCTTAAAGAGTCATGAGTCATAAGTAGATTCATAGTATGTCATAGTCATGTCATAGTCACATCATAAGTCATTCAAACTTACTGAGCTTAGACTTAGTCTTAGACATATAGTATCATATAGTATATAGTCGTAGATGTCTATCTTCACACTCTTTCTTTCGTTGAAGGCGACAAACGACACCGCCGAGGCCCTGGTGAACCTCAGCGGCACACTGGGCCGCTTCGCCGCCCGGGAGGCCCTGCGCCGGGCACAGGCGCCGCCGATAATGGTGAGCCCGGGGGTGCAGTGGAGGCCTCTGAAGTTGTCTTCAGAATGAGTCGATCTGGAGATCTGGTTGAAACTTCACGATAGAGGATGCACAAAACCTGAGCTGTCATTTTCTGGAAGCAGTTTGTTGGGAAAAACACGTTGTTTTGTTTTGTGTGTGTTTTTATATTTATTCGCTTGGGCGCTAGTCGGTTGAAAACGATAGAAGCGACATCGAAGGCCGAGTTGAAGCACGCCACTTTTTGGGCTTTTGGAGGTTGCTAGATGCGGGCATATGTGGTTCGTCAGCAGGGCTCATGTCTGAATGCAACAAGCAGCAGAGGCAGTTTGGGGTCTCAAATCCCATCTAACCCCACCGTCTTTAGTGGGCCCTTTGCTAGACTCAGTTTCATGGTCGCGAAAGCCGATTCCAGGCACGAAAGCCGAAAGCGGCTTGCTGCATTTTACCCGGCCACTCCAGCATCTCCCGTGCCACTGCAACATGCCGAAGAAGTAAATACTGATTACACTCCCTGGAGCTAACTAACATGGAAGTGGACTTTGTTTGTAGAGGAAAATGATCTTCCTTTCGGGACCATGCCATCCACTTCCATGTTAGTTCCAGGGAGTGTAATTGGATGGGATGTTCGTGGACCTGATCAGCAGTTATTGTTTGCGCTGGGTCACTCACCGCGAAGCTTTTTAATGCTGTATGTAAATAATCCAGACTCACCACAACGAGAACATTAACATGGCCCGTTGGGCCGTAGGTGGGTTCATTAATTAATCACAGTGCGGTCAGTGCTCCGACATGGTCTCACATACAAAGTGTGGGAGTGACAGACTACCGCACCAGCTACTAGAATGCGTAGTTTGTGGCGATGATTCTTTTAGAGTGTGCCAGGATGCCATACTGTACGAGGTCATTTGATTTCACAACATGTCCCAACTTGTACCTTCGGTTTGGCACACCGACCGTAGTATTGTAATTGTATGTGTAATTATGTGTATATATATATATGTGTGTGTGTGTGTGTGTGTGTGTGTGTGTGTGTGTGTGTGTTTTTGACATGTACAGTATATAGTTATATAAGCAATATTATATATACATATGTTTGTTTTGTTATGGGATGGCATGAGTAAATGTACACTGAATCGAGGGACGCTATCGAGAGTCCTGAAGATCTTGAGAACCCTCACTCTTGATGTTTTTCCCACGTGGCCACGTGAGGGGCACCTGTGCACCAAGGCACAGTATGCCCTTGGTCAGTTCTTGATCCTGCACAAAGTGGCAGGCATCGTCACTCGCCACAAAGCCTCGGCTGGAGGATGGTGGCGGATTTGGTGCCACACCGGGTGGGGAGTTCGGTTCAGGTGGTGGCTTCGTGGGCCACACTGCCATCGGAGCCATCCCATGGCAGAAGATAAACCTTAGAACATCCTGGCTCGCCCTTTGGGAACTTATCTTGCAGCGCTTTATTCCTCCCAGGTGCAGCTGAACACAGGCAGCAAAGAATAATGGTTGAGGTTGAGTTGCGCAAGAATCGACCGGACGAAGCAGTTGCAGCCAGACGCTAGGGCTTTTTAACCTGGGCCATGCAACAGTTGCCAAGGCAACTACCTTGTAAGTTTGCAGTTGTAGGCGCTTTGATGCGCTTTGTTTGGGGCAAAGGGGGCTGCTTTAAAATGCATGCTAGCCACGTGGTATTTGGTTGAACCTTGGGGGGGCTTTGCAGCTGCTGCGTCCCCCCACTTTGTGGCAAGCATGCGGCCAAAAGGAAAGTGCTGTTTTCCTTGTTGAAAGGTTAAGGCAAAGGTTTGTTCCCTTAGGTTTAGGTCAGGTGACCCAAGTAATATAGAACATGGCGCTCGCCCATGTTTCATCACTCGGGTTTGATATGCTTTGATGACACAATGAGAAGAAAAAGGCCAACACGAACATCCTTGCCTTTCCAACCGAAGACATCAACGCCGACACGATGAAACAACCACCTCGGTGGAACGGTAAGGTCCAAGAGACCGCCACCATGGCGATGTTGGCCGCGCGCATGGAAAAGTGGCGGGTACAAGTTGCATCGCGGCCTTGTCTTGTTGTGTTTTCGCCTGTAAAGATGTTCAAGTGCATGGGTTCATGACGCCAACAGAGAAAGAGGCACGAGAGATGGAATCATGAGGCTGCACCCCAAAACATGCTGTGGCAAATGGAGGCTTGAAAAGGTTCTCAAAACCGCTGCTCACCGATCTGGCCAATCTATGGGCTGGGCTGACTATAATCAACACATAGTGGGCAGGGACATCCTTCAAGATCCTCAAGTGAAGCCTTTTGAGCCATACACGGAGGATAGAGATCATCAAGTCCCCGGAGCAGCAGTTGAGAGAGGTTGAACATGCTGAATAGGCCATTCCTCATAGCTTCATAGAATGAGGTCGTCCGTCTGCAGTGCTTCGGCTTTTCTTTGTGAACGGACCTCGGTTCATTGATAGGACCTGCCACTCAGCTCCAAACGCGGCCTGTGGTGATGCAAACGATCAACGAAAAAGGCGAGACTTGAACGCACTGGCAGCTCTGGGTAATGTATGATGGAACAAACACTAAGAACTACTGTACCTGTACCAAACACTTGCCGTATGCCCATCACATCGCATCAAAATGTTCCAGTGGACTAAGCCACTTGCCGCATGCCCATCAGAGTTTGGTGGAGTAAGCACAAGCACAAGCACAAGCAACACTTCGTGCATATTGTAGTGGTCCCGGGAGTCCCCAAAATCCTCAAATAGATAGAAACGGTATGAAGCGGTTTCCACATTTTTGAACAGTTTCGTGGGGATCTACTTTTCCATCTATTGGGGGATCTATGTCTATTGGTGTCCACGTTGAGCCTTTCGGAGTTGCCTTTCGAGGAGCGTTGATGCAGTGCCGAACACACCTCCTGCGGAGATCAAACTCGCTGAGAACGCGACCAAGCGGCCCACGACCGGTCGCGATGGCCCATTTTTGTTGAGACTGGGACCTGAACAGTGTATGACAAGTTGAAGCGATAAAACCATAGAGAGATTATATATATATGATCCACCAAGAATCGACTATCTTTGAGATCCAGCAAGTTGGTACACCTTTAAAAAAAAAAAACATTGAAAACCAATACAACCAAATTTATGAAATCATTTCAATAACACATGAACATATTGCTTTTTTTCCATACCATGTTTCATTAAAAAAAGCACAAAACATTTGTTTATCCAAATTTATGTAACATTTATGAACATTGTATGAAGAACTTTTGAACCGTGGTATGAACATGTGTTTAATTAATTCAGGATTGTTTGGAACTGTACGTAGCAACAGTCCTGAGTTCATTCAAAACAATTCATACAACTTTTCATAATTTGTTAATAAAGTTCTATATTGTTTCATCAATTTGGAGAAATCATTATGTGAAACTTTATGAGCTTTGTATGAACAAATATGAAAGTTTTATGAAACATGGTATGGACAAATTTATGGTTGGCTCACAGGGCCAATTTTTTTAACGCTTTTTTTTAAAGTTAAAGATTCATGGATTTGGTCGTATTGGTTTTACTTAAGAAAAGTACTTAAATCAAATCATTTAAAACGATGATTCAATGATTTGGCCGCATACCGACTTGTTACAAGAAGTTCTGTTTATTTTGAGATGGCACGCAGCGGAGTTCAGATGAGTTCAGATTCAACAATGATTCTGTTGAAGATGTCGGCCTGATGACTACCTTTCTTTCGGCTCCCAGAAAACAAGGACCTCATAGTCGTGACGGACCGTCGCTGAGGACGAAGAAGAATCGATGCTTTGGAAGAAAACCTACATCATCGACTGTGACGACTTTCGACGCTGTGGTCCTGCCGCGAGGCGACCTCCTGATGAGCGTCCGACCTCCTGATTTGCCTCATTTTTTGCAGATAATGTACACGACAAGGGTCACAGATGTCATAGGTGTAAGCAGGCCTTAAAGCAGTTTGACATGGTCGATCTTGACATGCCTCCGCCCCAAAGCCTTCCTGCCATGAGTCTGATTCATGCCCTGAGTGATGCACTGGAAGCCGATGGCATCTCTTTGTTCCAAAGGAAGTCGTGTGACCAACCTCCACGAACACTGCAAGACTGACTCGGACGCCAACGACTCGGACGCCCCGGCTTTCTTTGGCTCGCAGGCGGCTCCATGAAAGGTTTGGACATGTCATGGTTTCAACACGATGAGGAAACATACAAAAACATCAAAAACCATGTGAAAGACGCACATCGGCGCCACTCAGATCGACGCTGAATTGTTTTCGCTTTTGAATCGTCGGTGTCCTTGCCGCCGGGCCTTTGCCCCGCTGGTGCCTCGGAGTAGATGAGAGGGCTTTGGAGATCCTGGGAGGAGATGTGCTGAAGGAGAGCGCAAGGTTAAGCAATTGGGGCGCTTGCTCACCTCGTTCATCCTGAGTTGTTTTCCTGCTATAAGTAATCTTCCAGCTTCAGCCTTTGCAGGGTTTGGGCAGGTCAAAGCAATTCTTGACAGAGACACCCTGAAGTTTGTGTTTCTTTTGCAGGCAGGCACCTCGATTATGTGAGGCAACATCCTTCAGTGTCTCCCGTTCAACTGGGGGTGTAGGCCCTTTGCCAAACGGCACGCCGCGCCCGATCCTCGAGCGCTTCAAACGGTTATGTGGGATGCTTGATGCGCTTGAGGGTGCCCAGCGGATGGACCATTGAATAGAATCCTCAAGCATCCCAAACACGCCTCTTTCGATCAAACAATTCATCGCCTCGCCAAAGGCGAAGATTGGAGTTGCAGAATGGCAGCTTACAAGGACACCCGACTGGGACTCCGATCGGCCTCGTAGACTGAACATGGGGAAGCATCGGTGGCTGATCCTCCCGCCCAAGTGCTGAAGGAAGAGCTGCCCGGTTGAAGATCCTCAACGTTTGGACATGTTTGGACAGTGTCGTGGCTTTGGATCCCATGATTCTGCATGGATCACCGCTGGGTGGGCGCCTTTGCCAGTGCAAAGCTTGGCCAACGCTCGTCGATCACAGCACTCCCAGAGGTTGTACATAGGCCTCGAGACAGATCTGACATGATGTAGCACCACTGGATCAGACAGGCGTCGCTACTACTCGCAGGTTGGAGGCCATCGCTATTAGGTGGATGCCATCGCTATTAGGTGGATGCCATCGCTAGTAGGCCATCGCTCTGAGGTTGGAGGCCATGGCTACTAGGCGGGAGGACATTGCTACTAGGTTGGAGGCCATCGCCCTTAGGTTGAAGGCCATGGCTACCAGGGGGGAGGACATTGCTACTAGGTTGGAGTCCGGAGGCCATGGCTACTAAGGGGGAGGCCATCCACATGGATCCACATGGTTAGCCGCCCACAGTGGAGGATCTTCAGCACCAGTCCTCTGACAGCTCCCTAGAATGCAGTATTGAGCAGCTTGTCCGCACCACTTGCCTCTGAAACATCCATTGCTGTTGATATGTGCTTTATAATATGTGTGTGTAATTAATATGTACAATATTTTATAGTAATTTGTATATATGTATTCATACTATTGGTTTACCAGAACCATGTTCGTTCATATTGGTTGTATTTTAACCTGCTTGCCTTTTTCAGTTGTGTTTGCTGCATTCCGAATGCCCGACGAGGCCGTGTGGGCCGGGCACAACTCGTGCCTTGTCAGCGACAGGTCGTTTGGAACGCAGCGGACCTCGTCCAACTGGCTTCCAATCACCTCCAAACTATCCCCAAACTGTTTGTTGGGAGTTTCTGTGGGTTTGGTGGCGGTTCTTGGATTTTGCGTTGGACACGACGAGCCGTGGTCCAGCCCCAGTGGCTGACCATGTTTCCAAAACACACGTTGAACACCCTGCTTCTTACCAGCTGCTTTACTTGGGCCTTCTTTGAAGCTGGAGATATGTTGACCGACGCCGAAAGGCTAGGTCTCAGGTTTGCCCTCAGCCCTTGGTGTTTTTGGTGGCCCAGAAAGGTGACGTGGTGACCCATCCACCAAAAGATGTCTTATTCAAGAATGAATCCGCCAGTGTTTTTCCTTTTGTGTTTTGAAAGGGAGGCGAAGACGTTTCTCGGCCCTTGGGCGTTTCTTGGGCCGGTCTGAAGGAGTGGGGAGCCTTCGGATGATTTGAGGTCAAAAGCAGCTGCAACCTGGGGAGAAGAGGTCCTTCATGGAGACAGCTGGCTGTGCTTCAGTCTATCTCGAGGCACATTTCTGCGACCATTGATCATCTTCCAGACCTGTTTGAGAGTGGGCATGGGGGACTATGTTTGTTAGGGTGAATGCCATGTCCGGGTAGATCTCAGGAGGTACTATTGAGTACTCCTTGGTCCAGGGGACACATAGCTTCACTATGTTCAATCCATTGGACCGCATGATTCGTCATCCAAAACCACCAGTTTGCTTTATGAGGGGTCCTTCCATGTCCTTCATGAACCCTCAATACAACAAGCTTGGCTCCTGGGTGGGGCCCATCACCCTCCATCACCCGAGTCCGTGCTGCACGGACGACTCGAACGCTCACTTGTCGCACTTGTGTTGCACGCGAACGCTCACCGCACAGGGCACCGAATATGGCATGCCCATCATGTTCTTGGAGGCTCGGACCGTCAGACTTGTTTCAATTTCTTGGTTGGACACGGCTCGGGATGCGGACCCAAGGAGTCGGTGTTCCGCGGTTTTGATGGAGAACGTTATATGGAACGTTCGCATGGAGGCTCGGTTCTTCATCCCAGGTTCCATGGTTCCAAGGTTTTGGGATTCACGGCTCGATCATTTGGATGGATCATGGAGGGAGAGACCGCTTTTTGAGCACGACAAATAGCGCGCGCGGCGGTAACAGTGTTTATAGTAGTATTTATATTCTCTTTATGTTGATTGTGTATGCTGTATGCTATTGTATGCTCAACTTGTCGAATGACCCGGCAGCATCACTCCGATCTCAGAGATATTGGTCCTTGAGGAACGATGAGGAATTTGCAGATCACCAGGTTTTGAGAGCTAACACTGAATGGCCATGGCCCACCAGCGCCAGTTGCTCTGGCGCTCTTCACCCAATTGAGCGGGGCATGTGTTGATGCATGGTGTCGTTGCTCCGTTGGTGTCGTTGCCTTCACCCTTTTGGAGGCAGAGAACGCGGAGGTCACCCACGACGCCCTGTCGAAATCTTTGCAAGGCATCACTGCTGTACTTCGAGCTCCTTGGAAGCACAATGTATACGTCCCCGAAATAAAATATACGAACAAAACGCATGAACTGACAGGCCTAGATTCTCTCAGACTTGTCGAGGGCTTGTGAGGCATTGGAGGTTCTCCATGTGTTTGTTGTTTCATGAGGGCAGGGCAGGTCCGATCTCAGCTTAGCTCAACGAAAGTGACCAAACCCCAGGGCCAGGTTCGCGAAGAACCGAACCGTGGCCGGCCAGGAGAAGACAGACTTTGCCCTTTGCTTGGATTTGCGCGAGATGAGGAGTGCGCGGTTTCCGTACTGTGTGGAGGTCAAGCTGCTCAGATGTTCATGATATTCAGTGGATGGTATTCGCATGTTTGCGCCTGCCATGAAGACAGAGCATGTTACATCCTTCATGTTCGCCCAACGGTAGAAGGACTACCACCCCGACCTGTCGGACCACCGGAAAGACACGAAAAGCACGACATGGCGATCACATGGCGATCACAGCACCGACTCAGCCCCGGTCGCCCTCGTTCGGTGACACGTGCGGCGACCCGATGAGAAGTTACGCAGGAGGCCAGCGATGAGTGACAGCCGCACTGTGATCAATTGGATGAACGAAGAGGCGCTGGTGCAGGGGTGGTGCACGGGCCTGGCTATGCCTGGCTGCTGATGTCACTCAGTGTTGTGGCTGGGTCGTCCAATATGAACTATACATGCCCAAATCGTGGTCAACGAAGTCATCGCTATGATGATTAACATCCGTCCGTGTGGTGATGTATGTGTGACTCTATACGGGTACTTGTAGTGCAGTTGAAAGGCAAGATCCAAGGCGGGGGAGCCTGTTATGTTCTAGACATTACTAGACTCTTATTCAGCACTTTTGCAGGAATAACTACTGTTGCTGTAGCATGCAAATCTGTGTGAAAAGATGTGACCCTATGACATGTATGACATAATTACATTATACAGTATACATAACTTTAGAGGCAGAAGACAACCCTGGCTCAACAATGCCTGCGGTGTAAGCTTGGCTGTTCCGAGTGCCAGGAGAATAGCACCCTCCTGGGAAATCATGCCATGATTACTTGTGCACCTTGGCTGGTACTCATGGGATTAGGGACGAAATAAATGAGTCTGAGTGCTGCTTCTCGTGCAGGTGGTTCTATATTGCTGTTTGAGGACCAATAATTCTTTGTGAGGACCGTTTCGATGATTGCTGAAGATCCCCTGTTGTTTGCGCGTGGTAGAGCATCTTCTTTTGAACCGTGTGATTTCCCTCGGACCATGCCGCTAAGGGCACCTGAGTTTCTACCAGTTGGGGGGGTCCATGGCTTTAGCTGTGAGAGCATGTGAGAGCTTTGTGTGGTTTGATGGGTTCGGCAGACAAGTTGGATTCTACAAGTCCTGCAGGGTGTTGCGTAGGTTCTGAGGAGTTCAGAGTGAGCAGCGGGGAAGAAATCGAAATCATAAGTCGATGCTAATATTAGAGTACAGCCATTACTCATTACACAGGAGCCCGGTGAACCGGGCTTTAAGTTCCGTCAAGCTTAGCGTTCGCAGGCAGCATGTGCATATTCAAAAATCAGTTGAGACAAACCATATTTGACAAACACCAGTGTGGGATGTTTTTTGGATCATTTCTGGTGAGACTCATGGGACTCCTGTGGTAGACAAACCAGAAATGGGACGCTGGTCGGTCGCGAGGTCATGGTGGCCAACAGCTGGGCCGGGATGGCCATCAGCACAGGCGCCGACGAGCGCCAGCGTCCGTCGTCGGGGCGCGGGCGTCACCGAGCGAGCGAGCCAGTCCCACTGGTGAGAAGTGATCAGAAGTTCAGGAAGCAAATAATGGAAAGACTGATATAAGTTATAGGAAGATTTGGATTTATTTAAAGACCTGACCTTGACGTTTCATGGCATTTCAGCATCGCAGCTGTTCAGTCGTGAGTGGGAAGACTCCTCGACAGCATGGCTGGTGCGTGCGAGAAAAAACCAAGCGCTCTTAGTGGTCCTGGCATGCGGTTGCCACCAGGGCAGGCCCTCTCCGGTGTGTCCAATGAAGAGCCCCGAGGCAGGCCTGAGGTGATTCGGGGTGTCCATGAACCACCCGGTGGTCGGACTGGGCGGCAGAGGTACCAAGATTATCCAAAGCCTTTGCAATCCTGCAAAGCCGGCGGCCGTCGTTTACACGGAGGACTGGACTGGTGGATCACACGGGTTGGAGCAGGGGAGGGGGTCCACCTGCCGAGGGTGTGTATCTTGAGGAGTCATCCAATAGCACCAAACAGCGCATTTTTTTAAATTTGGACATGTTATTAGATGTGTCTTTTTGGCGTTCCGGGCGTTGATTAAGCTATAGTCTTTAGATTTGAGACTATGTAGTCTCAAACGTTCTTGAGCTCCTAAGAAAATGTCCAGCACAAGAACACGGATCCAGCGACAGGATGCACGGGATGCCTTCTTGAAGGAGTCCATCGTAAAGCATGTGGCTTCCAAATGCGACAGCAGGCGACAGAGGATGATCCGGGGGTATAAGAGATGGATGTTAGGAGCAAGGACGCTACTAGGGGCTCCTGGCATCGCTACTAGGAGCAAGGACAATACTGGGTGAGGCATCCAAGTGGCCCAACAAAAATCACCCAGGTCCTGGAGGTGGTTCAGATTTGACTGCTGATTATGACTCCTGATTCAGATTTGCTTCACTGAAAGGCTTTGCAGCTAGTCACATAGTCATCGCTTGGTTGCCAGAGCTCGCCTGGTTCATTTGGAGCCTTGGTCATTTCAGGTCAACTGCCGATGAGTAGGCGCCGCAAAGCCAACTGGGTGGACGCCAGCACAACCAAGCGGAGCCCGTCTTCGTCCAACTGGGCTCCAGGTGCCGAGACGTTTGGAAGAGTCCATGTTTCAGGCCTCATTTGACATGCCCAACTCTCTCCATGTCGGATCCCACCATCGAAGTTGAGTCGGGTTGGAGAACACGTCGGAGGAAAAGCTCACGTCGATGCGTCGATGCTCATGTCGATGGTTCCTGAGTTCAGGGTGTGTCATTCGTTATTGAATTTTGACCCCATGCATGGAAAGTGGTGTTGATAATCACAAAATGACCCGAATTTCAACACAGCAAGGCCACTGTGGTCATGTTCCTTGTTCCCAACTGTTTGTCAAGGCATGTTGCAGTCTTTTTGGGGGCCAGTTCAGGAGAACTTTTGCTTGGCACAGCTTGGAGTTTGGCTCTTGTACAGTCCAGATCGCCAGCACATGCCAGCACAATGGAGAGGGTTATATATGACTCACATCACCATGTTCCCATTCATTCAACACCATTATGCAATGTCATAGATGATGTCGCTGATGTCTTTGGTGCAGACCAACTTCTGCTCATTATTCACTGGGGTGCTGGGTGTGGTCCGGTGGATTCTGATTCTCCTGTAACTCACTTTTATGAATTGAAGACAGGATGTCTAATTCGCAGACGCGGTGGCACGAGTGCTCTCTCGTGAGGAGTTGACACTCGATGTATGCAGATGGTGAGGCCGCTAGCCTCGACTGCGGTAGAGCACAGGGTTTTTGTAGAGCAAGCTGTGCAGCATTGTGCAGCATTGGGGGCCTCATTGTTCTTTTTCGATGTTTTTTGGGAGAGCTGCTACTTGCGAACAGAACAGAGCAAGCTGCTACTTGCATTTGTGGTTTAGCTTCCCTCATGTGGGATGGCAATCACCATCCCAGCGCAGGAAAGAGACTTACATGTAACTTCCATGCATGTGTCTCTGGTGTGAAAATGTCCTAACATCAAAAGAACATGCCCTCCCCCCAAAAAGCTCCGGTCTCTTTTAAGCTCGGGGAGGTGAAATAGCGGGACTCCAAAGATGGAAACCTTGGAAGAGCTTCATAACCGTCAAGTCGCCTGGGTAAATTCTACTATACTGAATATTACTTTTCAGCTCATATCACGAATTATATACAAAACCTCCAAATCACAAATTCAATGTGCGCTTTTAATCACATGATAAACTATGGACGATTCTTTGATCGTCACTTGCAAAGCTTCCATTACACATAAAGTTTTTGACAGGTGATGTGTACTGTCATGCGGCGCCAGGCAAGGCCTTGGTGGAAAGAGTGTTTGTGTGGCTCCCTGCCATTGGAAGGGGAAAGCAAGGAAATGCGTGTATCTTGCGACGCGTTCCTGGTTAGCAGAACGGTTGGTCCTGGTTTTGATAGGTACCTAATTTAAGCAACTACTCCAAACTCGCCCTGACAAGTAGAAAGGACAATTATAAGCAAAATTCAACGGCAAGCCGCAACTAGTGGCTTCCGACTAGACAAAGTGCAGCGTTTTTTAAATATGTGCCCCGCAATAGTGACACAACTTCATCACTATTTGTACGCGATGGCCCCTTTTTGGCTTTCCAACTGCACTTTGCTATCCTTTGGATTTTTGTTGTAGGGAAGCACTTTGGCATGTATGGCGTTAGAATTTGTTGAGACCACCAGGGAAAGTCTCAAGGTAGAAGGCGTCCTGGACCCTGTGACTTGCCAGCAGTCAAGTGCAGCCAAGTTGGACTGTGAAGTGCCAGGCTGCGGCTGAACTCTTCCCAACCGCTGTGTTGGGTTCGCAACATCCGGGGTATTTCTGTATGTTTGGTGCCAGCCAAGGCAATATACCAATGGAAACACAAGTTTGTGTTCGGTGCCAGCCCCCGCCCCTACAAAAACACCAAAACACAGAAATAAGAGGGACAGAACTCGAGATGAACTTTGTTTGTTCCCAAGTTGAAATGGCTGAACAGAAGTCATCGTAGCAACGTTGGCCCCCCGGGCTCGGCTTCTTTGCTCTTTGAAAAGCACTCTTTTCTCTCTTGAGTCCTGGTGGGGCGTTCACCAGGCGTGAAAGCCAGTCTATCGCGGTGATCTCCCAAGTCATAGCTGTCCGGGTCTCACACGCGAACGGCTCATTTTACACCGACGCATGACCCTTCTGCCCAAAATGCTTTGTGCAGGGGAGAGATGGGGATTCCTGGGGAAGACTGTCACAGTTGGGCGAAGAGTGTCATCCTAATGCCCTTGAACTTGAGGTTTTGCAATATAATAGTAGCATGCTAGTTAGCATGCTTTCAGCTGCTTCAGCCCATTTTTGTTGGATCTCTACATGGTCTTTGCCCATGCGGTTGGCGATTTAGGCAGCACAAAGAGGCTGAGGCAGCACGTATCCACACTGTGTGACCACCATTCTTTGCAGCTTCCAAACTTGACGGGTACATGACCTAAGAGATCACAGGTATGGAATATGGCTGGGGCCCATGTCATTTGATCCACCCCTCGATTGACAGACTGGACTGATTCCAGCAAGTTGGTCAGGTTCCGACGTTGGGCTGAAAGAGGTGCGGAAGAGGTGCGGTGGCGGTGGGCCCGTCCAGTGAGGTGCATGGAGTCATCGGTGTCAGCTCTTGCAGTGTCGCCAAACACTATGGCCAGACAGAAGTGTCGCCCAAAGATGGGGCACTCACTGAACCAAATCTCCTTACCCAACGCCCGTCCGCATCCACCGACGTCCGACCGGGTCGCAGCGAATCCGATCCGGGAGAGACCGGGCTCGAGGGTCCAGAGACCGGCGGAGACGACCTGCTTTCACGGCATTGGAGTCAAAGATTCCCTTGGACATAAAGGTATAGCTACTAAAGGTATCTTCAATATAAAGGTAGCTACCTGGTAGCTTTGTTTTCTACTATACTTCCTTGAGCTTCGTCTCATAAAGGTAGCTAATGCCAGGCTGGAGGCTCTACTTTGTGGGGTACGCCGGTACGCCAACCTCAAGCCTAAAGGAGTCTGAGTCAGGTCTTATGAACATTCAGGCCACCGCCATGTTCTAGATTCATCATGAAGGATTGACTCAGTTGGATTGCTTGCCCTTACACTTGCACAGCAGGCATCAGCAGGCCTTGCCCCTACTACCACCTGTGCCCAACCCCCAACGGTGGTGGGCCGGGCCTTCGAACGGGGGCGGCGCCATGTGGCTCCGGCGGCTCCTTTGGCTTGGTTTCATATGGCCAAGTTCAGGTCAACTGGAGAAATCCTACTCCGTAGCTGGGCCTGGTGGGCGCCGCCGGGGGGGTCAGGTATGGGATGAGCAGAAGCCAAACATGATCATTTGAGAAGCCTCCTGCTTCATTGTTGATTTGAATTCTTGCGGGAGCTATCCTGACCCTCAACACGCTACGAGCCAGAGTGAAGTACTTAATGTCCACCTCTGATTAATCAATAGGCCCCCCCCCCCCCGAAAGACCTCAAATAGACTTAAACACTGTTTTCAAATGTTTAGTATTGTTATGTATTGGTAGATATTTTTCCTTTAGTATAAGAATCTATAAAGGAAAGGAATAGAAGAAAGGAATCCATTGAGGACCCATTGATTCAGCAGGAATCCTCACCAGGATCAGCCAGCAGGAATCCTCACCAGGATCAGCCAGAAGGAATCCTCACCAGGATCAGGGGGTCCTTAGCTGTATTTAGGATCAATCTTTATTTGTACTTGGGCACTCATGAGGGGTACCCTTGCTGAACTGTTTTCATAGCTTTGTTCACGATGTTTTAATAAGGGATTTTAAAAGAAAGCACCCTAGGTTCATTTGGATATTTTTCCTTGTCAGCTACTTGAAGAAGAGTTCATCAAGGGGAATGAAATTGGGATTAGATTGAGAAGAAACACAATAGAATCAGCACATTCCATTCAGAGAACAAGTTCATTAGCTTTATTCAAGGGCATGGCTTTATTCAGCTGATAAGAGGAGCTGATAAGGTCAGCAAGGTCCCAAAGTGGCAAGGACCAGGGCTGGAGGGTTGGTGGTAGTGTGTGTTGGTGGTGGTGGGTTGCTGTGCTTGCTGTGCTGTGCTGCTTGCTTTCTTTCAAGGCAGGATTTGTTTAAAGACATTTTTTAAAGGCTGGATTTGGGTCAATTTTGGCTGGATTTGGGATACCTAGGGCCAGGGGTAAAAACAGTTAGCTTTATTTAGGGGTAATTTAATAGTTTGTTCTGGGATTTGCTTAGCTTTATTGAGGGGATATTGATTCATCATAGGTCGACATTAGACCTATGTGGTGAAGTTGGTGGAGCTCTTTGTCGGTATGGCACGGCCGGTTATTGGATCACCTTGAATGTCCATCTCGCCATTGATAGCTATGACTGGTTGACTATGACTATAGTCTTCGGATGTCTTCGGAGTCTTCGGAATATAGCTTGTTCATGATTTCAGGGTTTTGACGACCAACGGTCAGAATGGTCAGTTTGTTTAGTCTCTGAATTGCATGTTTCGCCTGGTGGCAACTAAATTCATTGTTGCTATCTAGATTGGACATGAGGGTCGCGGTCAGAGGGGCTCAAGAAACATACAGTAACCTCCACTGCAAGCTCAACAATCTCAGGTTGGGGCCTGGGGATTTGTTTATCCCTCACCTGGTTTGCTCATGTTTGCTCAGCATGCATCGATTTGAGACGGCCATTGGTTGCCGCTTTCCCTGTCGGGACTCCATGGGACTCCTCGATACTCCTCGTTTGCTCGTGCCGTTCGTCACAGAGTCGACCGAGCCGATCGGTTTTCATCGGCGAACACCGAGGATTATGCCACCCAGCTGCGGGAACACCTGAAAGATGGTCTCGACCAATTGGTGCCACCGAAAAGCGATCGAGCGGTCAATTACAGTAAGGCAGGCACGGATGTCAGCACTCTGGCAGCATCGGTCAGATCACACGGGGCTCTGCCCCAGACAAGATCATATGCGGTAGTGGATATGGTTACACACGGCAAAGGAATGCAGCACTGCAACCCTGAGTCCTCAAGCCTTTGGAAGATGGGGTTGCTTTGCCTTTTTGTTTGTCCTTGACACATTTGAGATTTGAGGGCCGCTGTGGACAGTGGCCAAGAAGCCACGTGGCGAGCGAATGAATCGAAGCCAGGTATGAGCATTCGCTTCTTCAAGGTTCAAGGTGTGGATGCATCGGCTGGGCAGATGCGCCTGAAAGTGTGGGTGCGTTTGCAGTGGACGCTTGACACAGAAGTAGGGAATGAATGGCCAATTCTTCTTGTTGAACATGTTGCTGGCTTAGGGGTTTTGATTTACATGTGACATGTGTTTGCCCCTTCGGAGTTGTAGATTCAAGACAATTTGGTTTGCTGCTGCTGTTGCTGCTGCTGCTGTTGTGAGTCAGCACGACGAGCGGGATGCACACAGTTCCAGCTGCGCAACAGGCTTAGACGGTCCAAAAGACGTGACATGGTTTGATTTGCCCACCACAGGAAGAAACCGGGTCTCAACTGGGAAGTGGCCGATAGAACCAGTGAAAGAACATGCGCCACACATTCAGTTTGCAAGCCCGAGGATTTCTTCCACTGAACATCCTCCAAGTTAGGGCCTAGGGCCTTCACCAGGCTTCCTGGGGTCATGAAACCGCAAAAACGTGCGAACACCAATTTAGTAAAGAGTGGTCGTGCATGTGGCTAAAACCTGCAAAAGCTACAGGCCCCTCAAAAGCAATAGCCTATCCTGGGGTCTTGAATCATGCCCTCTTCATTACAACACGTTTTGGCAGTTGCTCAAGCGTTCTTTCCATGTTGATCCATGTTTTCGAGCAACCAATCGAACGTTCAGTGCGGAGAGAGGACCAGTGTTGCTGAAATCAACGAATAAGTATTATCCACGGCCCCTGTTGATGTTCATTTCATAGCCCGCCACTTTTGGGGGTGTTTCTGTGCTGTTTCATAGTTGGTGAGGACAAAGCGCTTTCCGAACACCCAAAGGGGCGCGCCGCGCGTTCGGTCGTGCGTGGACGGGGACCGTCGCCCCGAGGATCGATCAGCGGTTGAGTTGGGACCCCGCGGCCTTTGGCCCCACGGCGAACGCGCGCGTTCCGGCGCGCGCGTGCGTTGTGTGCGTGAAAGTCGGGTGTTGTCCTGGAAAAGTGACGACTTGAATGGGTGGACACACCCCCTTTGTCATAAATTCTGTTGTCATGAACGAAGATCGCCTTTAGCGGATGTGTATTTTCAGTGTCATTGTTAGTGATGAGTAGTGGATAGGATGACGTAGCCCGGCGTTTGGTTCATTTGTGGGGCTCGGGTGATTTGTGGCTTGAATTTCTACTATTCTTTGGATTTAGTCCGGGCAAAACAACCTACTAACTAAACCATCATCATCCCCCCGCTCGGGTGATGCACCGGGTTCGGTATGCTCTCACCGCTCTCGTCACCGAGGTAACGTGTCGCAGGTGAACTTCTACGCAGGGGACAGCACCGATGCAGAAGGAACCGAGATTTGGGTTCCAGAGACTCGGCTTCGAAAACGGTCACGACGCCGAATGGATCAGCCCGAGAGAACTGGGTTCGGTTCTGTTGTTGAGATGTTGGGACAGAATAGTAAGGGAGAGATGCGGAAATGATGGAATGATCAGCCTGTTGTTTGCTGTTGTTTGTTTGTTAATTTGGTTGGTTGGTTGGTTGGTTGGTTGGTTGTCGTTGGTTCGTTGTAGTATGTTGTAGTTGTTTTTTGTTTGTTGTTTTTGTTTGTTATTTTTTTTTTGTTTGGTTGGCTGGCTGGCTGGTTGGTTGGTTGTTGTTGTTGTGATGGTGATGGCCCTGTGGGTTGAGGTCAGTTTGGTGAACCTTTGACCGTATTTGCCTGGGTGATGAACCAGCTTGTATTTGGCTTTTTGAGATGATTCACCTTGCGGGATTGAAAGAGCCAGGTCAGGTCAAAGTCAGCCGGCACTGCCAGTCACTTGGTCCACTGATCTTGAGATTTGACAGACCTGCTGAGGATATTCAGCTGTACAATTCCAATGTCGGAACTCAAGCATCCTTGGACAAGTCCACGGCGATGCGACTTGCCTTCGTGGGCTCACTCTTTTGCTGGTCACGTTCGCAAGAACGACGTCGTTTTGCATGCTCAGGGCAATGGCAGATCTTTATTCAATGATTCATGTCATTCTACCAATTCTACCATTGCTCATGTGTTTCAAACTTCAAAATGAAACACATCCCGGACTGGTCGTGTGTCCCCAAGCTCGTTTCCCTTTGGTGCAGAGGGGTCAACCATTCAAAGTGTGAATTACATACGTGATTGACCATTTGTTGCGTTGAAGCATGTGACTTTGTCAATGGAGTTGACTAACTTGCTAGCTGCTAGCAGTAGTATGATGTAGTAGTAGTAGTAGTAGTAGAAGTAGTAGTAGTAGTAGTTGTTGTTGTTGTTGTTGTTGTTGCGGTTGTTTTGCGCGAGCATAAAGGTTGGTCTGTCATGTAGTCTAAGCCGACGTTGTTTTCTTTTAACGGGTTTGTTCATGTTTGTTCAACAACAATGAGAACTTGACACTGACACTACACATACATTTGGATAGATTAAGATTGCAGTATGTATAGTACAGTATAGTAAATACCGTGCACTGTGCACTCAGGCATGGAGTGTTTTGATTCTAATGAATGTGTTGTCGGTTGTGATGTCATAGGACTTGGCATAAACCATGCCCATCCCCATAATGCTCACTAAAAAATATAGATCTGGCGCATACTTGTTTGCTGATTTTGGATTGCAGCGGAACCACACCTGGCGCAATTCGTTGGTGCTCCCTGACTCCTCACTCCGCCCGCCCTCCGCGCCCCCCGGCGCCCCCCCTTCCTGCCTGGCTTCCCGAACACCGGCCTGCAGGGTCTACAGCGATGGCAGCGTGTTTTGGTCGAGACCTGGGCTCTTGGATTCGCTGTGCAAGTGTCTCGGACCTGGATTCGCCGATTTGTCCCGAGACGCCGCCCGTGCACGGCTGACCTGCCGGTGTCCGCAAAGAAAACCGGCAGATGTTTGGCCTAAACTGACACGAGGCAGTATAGCTTAGCATCCTTCTTAGCACACCCTTTCCAGTCGCAGCTAACTTTTTTGGAGGGACTGCCAGACTGGTCCACGCACTATGAAGAACACAAAGTGGACCTTCACCACTCAATGGTGGGCCAATGTCGTTTGTCAAGCCCCCAACAGAGCTCCCAAAAGAATCCAACAGAGCTGAATTGGCCGTTTTTCTCGGCCCCATGTTTCACAGAGCCCCAATGGCCGTTCGTTGTTGTTCGATCATTTTTGTTCGACCTTGGGGCCTCCAAAAGTTACGTGTTGATCAACGTTTGGTCCATGATTTTTTAAATGTTTTTCCCCCTGTCCGCGACGAAAACGCGAAGCAATATGCAGCTTTTGGTGATACCTGGCCTCAGACAGGTTCTCGGGCCTCGTGGCGTTTCCCTTCGACAAGTTGAAATGCGCCATGGAGTGGGGCGGTTGGGCCTTTTCGGATGGCTTTCAGGCGCCGGGGGGGCCGTCCGGGAGACCCCGCGCGGGTCACGACCGACGAGCTCGGAGAGATCAAAGCGAGGATCGAAGCGAGTGGGTCAAGTTTGTTGCTGGAGACTTTGGAAGATGTTCTCTCCTTGGATTCGTGTGTGTTTTAATTGTGATAATGTGACTTTACATTATAATCATTATAATTCATTATAATTATATGTATAGAGGCACTGTAACTAGCATAACGATATAATATACTATAGAGTTATTTTTGTGTTATAGTCTAGTATTTAAACAAATCATTCACTTGCTATTTATCCAGTCCCGGTCCACCAAAGGACCTTTTGATTGCATAGTTTTGGAAGATACCTCCTGCAAATAGAAAGCAAAGCAAATCCCTGTTTTGAAATTCAATCCCCCCAAATCACTGGTTTGAACAGCTGGATGCATGAGATTTCTTGTATGCCATTCTTTATCAACGTTTGGAAGATTTGTTCTACTTTTCAAGTTGTTTCTTCTTCCTACTAAAGCTCTTGTAGTTGCTTCTTCTATATACAGTATTCAACAGTTGTTTCTCAAATTAAATCTATATTCACAGTATTCACAGAGTCTTGAACATTTCATGGTGTTGAGTCCAATTTAATGCATATGCCTGCTTGAAGCACCTTTGGATGTGTTTTCCTGGGTAGAGTTCAATACTTTTGAACACAATGGCCCGCTTCATGATGAAGAGTTCCCATTTACACTTCATGCCTCCATATCAAAAGTCATCCTGCATCATTTACACAGCACCCAAAGGAGCCTCCTTGTACCGACCCAAGTTCATGTTGTTGATATAAGCATGTGTGCAAAGAAATTGTACGTACTATGCCTTTTTTTACATATATAAATCATCATATCATTTATATGAGTTCATGGTCCTTTCACGGGGACCTCGCCCTGTATGAGCGAATCATATCCATTGCGAGATATTATGAGCGTTCCTTCATTCCTTCATTGGATCCATCCGTTGTGTTATTCAATCATTCAGCCTTATCCTTTGCGGTTATGTTTCCACTCTCCAAAAGAAGCAACCTTCATGGAAAAAAAACTAGGCTTAGCCAGAAACCTTTGTGGAACAATATTCTCCATTCAAAACACAGCACGCTAACCCAGTCAAAACTTCTGACAGCTTCCCACGGGGCACTCAAATTCAGGTTGTTCCTTGTACTTGTAGTTGGCTATTAGTTAATCAGATAGTCAGTTAGTTACTTAGTTAGTTAGGTTAGTTAGTTAACGAGTGAGTTAGTCAGTTAGCTGGTTAGGTTAGGTTATGTTAGGATTTGGTTGGGTTTGTAATTCGTTGCTGCAGTTAGTTTGGTTTTGTTTGTTAGGAGGTGCACTTGCAGGGCTCAAAGGACTTTCGCATAGATTGTTGATAGTTATTTTGCAAAAGTTATTGATTCACAAGAGGTTGTTTGTGTATACTGATTTTGGGCCCCATCCCGAATCCCCCTTCATTCTGGAGAAGAATCGCTCAGGGGATTGGTATTCAAGGCGAAGGCTATACGTTTCTGAACTCAGAAGACACCGCCGGCGCTTCATATCAAGTAGCCTGACTGCACTTGCTTCTTCGTCATCGGCCATGTTATGGCTGCATGGACGGTGTTGTTTCCTCCAACAACTGGGGTGAAAAGCATGCATCATTTGCATACTTTTGCATTAGTTTGCATTAATTGTGCTTTTGACTCGTACAGCGGCCCTGGGCGCCCAGCATGTCTACATCCGCCCATCGTTCACCCGTCGGACGACACGTTTCTCGCTCACAACATCCTCGATGAACACAAAACGTTCTCGCAGGCTTGCCTCCAAAAAAAAAAGATCCAAGGAATACTCTATCAAAGCCGTGCGGGTTGATGTGAAGACAACCTTTTATGAAGCGGTCCCAGAACATCCATGGACTGGGCTGAAGGGTCAAGGGTAAACGGCGTGAAGGCAGTTGGAATTCAGAGCCATGTTGGTCGCGTTTGTGCTAAAGATTGCTAATCATAGTGTCACAGATGCTTTCAATTATTTTCCGACTGGATCATGTCACATTCTGTCACTCCATCCTGGAAGTGCATCAATTTGGTGATCGTCATGACATCCACATTCACAGCTTCACTTATAATTACTTGTTGGGCCTTTTTGTCGATCCTTTTCTCACCGCTTGAGGACCATTGTGAAATACACCATCGAGCTGAAACTCAGCTCGCACAGCTGGCGTGACCCTACAGGGGTCAGACGGTCGCACACCTGGCCGACCGTTCGCTCACCGAAGTCTAATTTACTCACCGATCCGTTCCTGAACGTTTGCTTAAACAGGTTTAAACATAAGAAGATCAGACGTCCATTTGATGAGACGGCTTCAGTTGGACGTCCGTTTGATGACGGATCCGAGGAATCAGAAACCCGTCACAGTCAAACCTACCTATTCCAGTAGCGCAACTAGACGGATGATGCAAACTGCGGGACATATTTTATGCGCAAGCATGTGTCAAGAAGATTCTGTGATTTCATGTTTTGGACTGACCTCCCAGCCTCCCTGTGGAACAGTGTAGTAGCTGCTTAGCTGGTACAACCAACTTCACATGTCCTAACTTCTAACCATCATATCGAAGGTCGACCGTGACACGCCCCCAACTTGGTCCATTGAGGAACCGTGCCAGCTTCTACTATGACTTGCTGGTGATCCTGCCCACGGTGCTCATTACCTATCTCTCGTTTGGAGTCTTCTTCATGTCTTTCGAAGTGGGCGAAGCTGGGCTGCACCTGCAAGTCATATTATGCACGTTCCAGCTGATTGGGAACCAAACAATTCTTGGTGGTAGTACTGTATGCAGATATACGCAGATGTCTAACATTGTTACCAACGTATGAGGACAATTGGTTTGGGGTGCCCGAGATTCATAAGTCGTGCGTAGTCTTGAGACTGACCAGTTCATCATTTCTTTATATTACATTTTTGTTTTATATTCCTTGAGCTGTGACTGTCCCCTGTTTCAGCCTGTTTCTGTCGTTGTCCTCTCCACTCGCAACACCGCTTCAGGAGCGCTTGTCCTTTGGCATCACCTTGCTGTTGGTGGTGGAGGTCATGAAAGCAACCGTGGCGACCTTTATCCCAGTTTGTGGCGAGACCCTTTGGGTCGACCTCTTCATGCTGGTGAATACTGCGCCTCGGGTGAGAAAAAACGGCACGAAGAGGCGGAGGGGGCGGGTGTGTGTTGGGCAAGTGTCGTATCAGCATCAATAGCTGGGATGCCTTTTCCATCAGGATCGAATCCCCCATCATTGTGGCTGATGTAATTGGCATGTTGACACGACCTCTCACCAGCCTCGATCTCCAAGGCTTTTTGCTGCACCAGTTTGCTGGAGACCATGGCAGTTCTGTTCTTTGCTTTCCATATGGATGAGCCTTGCCGGAACGGGCCGCTGCTGGGCGACGGTTGCAGGGTGACGGTCGCCGACGGACGCGGGGTGGACAGACTCGCTGGTTCTGTCCTGGAAGCTCGATGGACCAAATCAAGGGAAACTCAGGTGTAGAGCCGATCCCTGAAATGCCTGTGAAGAACAGCCAACAGCCCAGAGACCCAGAGGACAAGACGTTGGGCTTGCAGATTCAACGTCACGAAGAAGTAGAGAGTCGAGAGCAGAAGAAAATTCAAGCAATTGATGGGTATTGGGTCGTGCTACCACTCACAATGGGCAACATCTCACATCAGAGCATCAAAAATCCAAAAATCATGCCCAAGCGCTCCCATGGCAGAGCAGAGTTCCAGCTTGCTCCCTCTCGTTTAGGAACATTTGCTCCCCAGCTGGCTTGCATGGATGGCTCCGTGGATGTTGTGCGAGAAGGACCCGCAACGACGCTCGGCTTCGCACCGACGCGCAGCTTCGACCCGCTGGGCGACGCGGACCCGAACGCCGCGACCAGTGGCGCCGGGACCGGGGACCGGTCCAAGGACCTGAACAATCGCAAGCAGGCGGGGCCGCGGACGTGGGCACACGCGCACGCACAAACACGCATTGTATATTGATTACTTAAATGTACAAATACACACACATATAACATATACCTAGACCCCGCAAAAGACGTATTTTTTCTGGTGAGGGCAATTTTCAGGCGAAGCTCAAGAAAACCCACACAACAAACAGTTTTGGTGTCGATTTTTGTCACTTCTGCGTTGTTGTTTGTCACTTCTGCGTCATTTTGGCGTCATGTTTTCTATCGCGAATTTGCTGCATGTTTTTGCGTCATGTTTTCTGGCGAGACGGACAAAAAGACATCGTTTCAGGGTCCAGGTATATATATATATATACTGTATATATTAGATAGACTCATAGATAGATAGATGGTTTGGGTTTTCGTTCCTTTGGCGGAGCTGGTCTTCGGTGAAACCCAACGGTGGGTGTTCAGTTCCAGGTCGGTCGTTTCAATCTTGGCTGTGTCAACATGCCCCGCGACTCGTGGCTCACTAAGAAGTTGCACGCCCCGTGGGGTGTCTCAAATGCCTGTCGGCGGGTGTCGCCCTCATACGCAACGCATTGCATTCCGTCGGAAGAGGCAGCATTTATCGCCGCTTGATTGCCGGAGTGAAATCTGGATCGAAGTCTGAAGCGGAAGATCCGACCAGTGACTTGGCATATGGTTCCGGGATGGCCCACACCATCCTACAATCCAAGTCTTTTAAGAAGGTGGGTGTGGTGTAGGCAAGACAAACTGTTGGGGAAAGATGGACAGACCAGTGGACAGACCATTTGGAAAGACCATGAAAGACCTGGGCTGTCTCCAATCTCTTTGAGGCAAGATCTCCCAGCAGCTCAAAGAAAAGGAGGGCCTCTCCGAGACAGCCGCCAGTCCGCAGAGGATCGGTGATATAGGTTGGGTCATCCTGGAGGCTGGTGCAGGGTGAATGCATGGTGAATGGTGAGGATTGCCAGTTTTAACTCACATGTATTGACACAACCACCAATCTCCCCGTGGATGTGTAGGATGTAGGATTGCAGTTTGGATATGGAGTGTATTTGGACTAGCATTTTGTTTGTGGCGTAGTCTGGGCAGTTGGGTTTGAGATGTTGACTGTTGTGATCATTAACAACATCATGTTAACCGTTCATATGAAGTTCATATGTCAAAACAACACAACTAATGCAACATGGATTTGATGCTACGGCAGTCGTGGCACTGCTGCCAGTGCGGAACATTGTGCACTCTCCACAACCCCAAAGAGCAGGATATAGTTCCGGAGAACGTCCAAAGACCGAAGATCGAGGCAAACCGAAGAGGGTCGCCAAGCCCTGATAGGGGATCGCCAAGCCTCAAGGGGTTGGAAGACAGGTCTTCATTTGAATGTCGCTTCTTGACGTGCTGTGAGTGACTTCCCAAGGATACAGCCAAGCTGATTTTCTTCGAAAACCTCTTTTACTTGACGGACTCCGGTCACGATGGCTTGATCGAGGTGGAGGCACCTCTGCGGTGTTCTGGGAGGGGTGCAAGATGTTGCGGAACCTCTTGCCACAGTTCTGGCCCTTTTCGGGTGAAACCAGGTCGAACAAGTTGAGTCTATGTCGCAGTTAGAACAGATTCCAGAAGGATTCCAAAGGTGGCCAACAGAGATGTCACACGTTGAACTTCGGTTGGTGGATTGGGCACGGGGCAGGCAAAAAACATGCGAGACTACTTGTCTTCGTTACAGTTTCAACCTCCCATGTCTTGCCAACTTGTTGCTTCACTCGCACATCTTGCTGTGTGCAGGGCCCATACTTCAGGCCCCATACTTCGCCGGTAAACAGCTGTTCATGGCTGAAGCATGGCCCACATGGCATGCGACACGGCCAGGAGGCTTGCCAGATGTTGAGCTTCGTGAACTTGAGTATGTCCCGGCCTACCTTGGAGGCGTTTATCCACGAAGCTGGGCATTGGGCACTGCGGCAGGGGGACACGCGGGGGTATATGATGACGGTTGTAAGGTGCAGACATTATGTGCAGACATATATAATCAAAGAAGATTAATTATATAATTGCTCACATGGCATGAAAGATATCCTTTTGGAGGGGTAACATCCATTTTGGACGTTTTTGGGCATGATCGTGGCACTTGCCTTTTCTCCAGTTGGCATCCTTTTAGTCGTGCCCCACTTCTCAAGCTGTTTCAAGTACAGGCAGTAAGTCATGTGATGCTCCAAGCCAGGTTGATGAGGATTGACTCGGATTCTGTCCGAATGGCGGAAAGATGAGAAAAGATTTGCCTGTTCACTCTAGACATGGGTTCCAGGGCAGACGACAAGGGCGGTTATATAGTACCCGCCAAGCGCCGTATCAAGCCTTCCTACGGTCGATGGGACCAAATCTTCTTCCAGCTCCGTTCATCGTTGCTGTTCAAGAACCCCAAACGACCCCAAAATACGCACGTCGTTGTACCTTGCCGACGCACCGACCCATCCAGTTTCTTCTCTTCTTATCCTTCTCTTTTTGAAAGCGACTTCTTTTGCCCCTTCGCCCCTAACACTCCGCCCATCTGGCCTTGCTGTGGAATGGGGTGGAAGAGGTCAAGGCTTGAAGGGTTTGAATAATTCCTCCATCTACGGTAGTTTCATGTGATACCTGTGCCATAGAGACCAGCACCTCCCAGAGTGGGTTGGAAAGACTTATATGTTTTCATTAAACATGTTCATACATCGTCGTGAGTACTTGGTTTGCTTTGGGAACGGTGCGTTCCGCAATCGTTCTGCGTTCGATCGTCCAGGGCTCTGAACGACAAGAAACATGACCTCCCTCGTCCTTGGCTGAGGAGAAATGGCCAAATCACAAAGACGGTCTCACATGCAGTGACTTCATGGAGAATCAGGGCTGCAGGCTGTCCAGGAAGGGATGCCGGCAGTCAGGCTGTAACCTGGTTCTCGAGCTCAGATTTTGGGCATTCCAACAGTGAAAGCTCCCTTCATTCCGTTTGAAGACAAAGCAGGTTAAAATTTCATCCAACTTTGATCCTTTGCGTTTTGAGCCCAGGCCCAGGCTCAGCACTTCTTAAGCCCTCGGTTGCTTCGGTCAAGTAGTTGTGGGGGCTTAAGCAAGCAAGCTCTCCATCACCGTCACCTCCACCACAACAACCATTTCTAGAGTTGTGATATGTTCGGATATGTTGTGATGTTGGGGTCAGTTTGAGTCGGGCGAGACGTGTTCAACTTTGTGAAAACCAGGCCAGGGACCCAGGCAAGTTCAAATTCTGAACTCTGAGGATTTGTTTGGAGCTGATGTGGGTCACTCCCTTTGAAGAGATCCGCATGGGCGCTGAGAACTACAACAGCACCCTGGCTGGGTGTTTTGGTCACCGGAAGCTCCATGCCTATGCATTTTTATGCTTGCTCCAGCTGCGCGGTCTAGCTATGTTTAGCTTGGTTGGAAGGTCTCCGCACAGGCTGGTTTGGTCAGAACTCATTTGCTTCACGTGGTCGAGCCAATCGATGCACCGAGTTGCCAAGATCGGCTCTTCAACACTTAATTCGTGTAAATATGACATATAAATACAGTTAAAGACATACACTCGAGTCGAGGACAAGTCATGTCAACAACATCGATTTAGTCTATTTTGAGCCATTACTATGCATCGGTTTATCATATGAATCATCATGTAGAGCCGGTAGATGGCGGTAGGTAACTGCAAACTTCTGCCTAAAACTGCCAAAACCCTGCAGGATCTTAAAACGATAAAGACCCAGTAGCATGACCCTTGCCAAGACCGTCACCAGCCTACCTCGCCATCGTTGTGCACCGAGGTAGCTGCTCACGACGTACAAGGCGCCTTGCGGTTTGATTCCACATAGATCGAAGAATCTGCCATTTCTGTATGCTCTTGGGAGGTTTGCATAGATTTGCACTGTTTGAAAGAACTTCTTCCGTTTTGCGGGGTTCCTTTCTGCTGGGCTTGGGGCTTTCTGCGGGTGCCACCCAAGAAACCCGGCGGGGCTCAAGCCTGCGAAACCCATGTGGGACCCCAGGCTGAACTCCGCATATTGGTTGAGCTGGTCAAAGGCTATCGACCGATGGGCCCGCTTTTGGTTGCCGATGCTTGGTCCGTGTTCGGGGCGCGCGAAGCACTAGTTTTCAGCGCGGAATGAGCTCGCTCTTGGGAGGGCGGGAGGCGGGAGGGAAGGCAAAAGCACCCAAACTTTGGGCCACTGCATTAAATATACAATATAGATATAACATGATATAACATAATTAATATATGAATGATACACGTGTGTTGGTGCGTTTTATGCCTACATGAAATTAGTATGATATCCAATTCATATTTGTGTGTGTGTGTGCGTCGAACATGTTTTCCATGCACTATTGAGTTTTGTACGTCATATTTGGGACCTCCTCGCCTGGAAGCATTGACGTCCTAGAAGCAAGTGTGATTTTGATGGATGGCCGCACACGTCCATAGTTCTTGTTCTTGATAGTTCTAGTCAGTCCAGAATTCCCAACATTGTAACATAGCAGACACTACGTCCAAAAAAGTATCCAAAGTAGAGTTCCCAACTTGGATAGAGAAGCCTCGCTCTGAGGCCCACGCTTCCAAAAATACAAGAAGCAAACCTCGCTTGTGCAGCCATGAGTTCCATGGCCAACCCGTGCCAAACAAGAGAACACGCGCGGAGCGCTATTTACGCGGAGTTCAGGATGCTGTATACCATCTCACTGGGAATCTTATTCAACCTGGAGTTTACTGACGAGCCCTGGCCGGTCAGACGCGTGCTGATTTTTCAGACTTGGTCAGACGTGTCAGTACCGGTGTCTGAGAACATGGAGCGTTCTTAAGCCTTTCAGCCTTTCTTCTTAAGCCATGCAGCGCGGCTTTGTTCTGTTTTGAAGCTCAGTCCGATGAGATGCCTGTCCCACATGCCCAGGACTACGAGACCGGTGGCTCCACCATGTTTCAAGGCTTTGGGCCAGTGTTCGTGACCGCAGCCGGCGTGCCTAGGCGTCACTTGTAGACACGACCTGTTTTCAGGGCTGAAAGGGATCACTGCAAGAATCGGCAAGAATTCACAGGTCACTTTGGACTAGTATTTGGGCGCTTTAAAAGGGCAGACCCATGTAGATTCATTGGGTTTTGCGGGGGCACTGGATGGTGGATTTCCCGCCAACATGCAGCCCACTTGCGTCAGAGGTCTTCCGAATGTTGGTCATGCCCTTCTTCGGGCTTGTCTGCATTGCTGCCTGGGTCTACATGAAGCGTCGCGCCATGAAGAGACTCGGTTGGCCATTGCTATTAGGTTGGAGGCCACCGCAAGTAGGTTGGAGGCCATTGTTATTAGCTTGGACCGGACGGCTTCGGCTTCCACCGACCCCGCCAAGGTGTTGGCCTCGGAGAAAGTCAGTGTTCGCACCGGTGTAGCTCAGCGACCTTTTTCTCGCTTGTTGTATATGTGTTAAGAACCACGGGGATCGGCCTGAAGAGCTCTTCAAGATCTTCAAGGCATGTATGATATATGATTTATGATGTAACTATATATATATATATTGTTTTTTGTCATGCAATTTCATTTATATATAGGGTGTGCAAGGCACGAAGGGGAGCAGCGAAGAAGGGATAGCAAATGATATATGTATTGTAATATAATTACCTAGAACCGACGAGAACCCATTTGATCTCCTTTTTGGTACGTAATGCCCTGCAGGTCCATGTCGTGGCCCGTCGTGCGATGCCCAGGAAAACGACCAGGAGCAGCCAAGTTCAACCAGAGCCTCGGCTTCAGAAGGGAAAAAGAGTTGCCTCCAAGACATCCTGAAAAAGGGTTGGACTGTGCAGGCAGAAGAATGCCTTTTCGTTTCAATTGGTCAAAATGTAGCTTCATTTGGGAGGCATGGAAAGAATAGACCCAATTCACAAAGACGATCATGGAAAGAATATGAAAGAATAGACCCAATTCACAAAGACGATCAACGGTGTTTGATTGCTTTTGACCGGCCATCGTATGTAAGCGTGACTTGTGGACTTTTAGAGGCTTGAGGTGTCCAGAACGGCTCGATTGCCAATGGAGGGCTGCCACCAGAATATGGTGGCGTTTCCTGGAAGGGGTGGAAGTCGCCCCAGAATGAATCATGAGTTGTCGCTCTGACTTTAACAGACTTTCTTGAGGGTGTATGGGAGGTAAAGCTCTTATAGCTATCGCCCATCTTTTGAGATCACGTGATTGTAGCTCGTTCACCTATGTTCACCGCAGCCGGGCACCGCCTTTCTGGGCACCTCTTGTCCTCCTCCGCCCAGGAGGAGGACACAAAGAAGGTGGTGGTCCCTCGCACCTGGGCCCAGTTTCCGTTGCAACGCCTGTGGTCCGTCTGGGACATGAAGCCTTTGGAGCAAGCTAGTTCAATGATGTATGTATCACATATGTATATATTTTATTTTAATATATAATGGAGCCATATAGAACCCAGGCACCCTGTTTGGGCATGTTTGGACTACCAACCACCCTTAGAAAAAAAGTCATTGGCTCCTGTCCAAAGGAGGGTGATATATTATTGTTTCATTAGTATCCATTTTGACATGAACCGGTGGTCTTCAGACACGCAGTGACACGCAGCACATGGCCTGACTTTTCAGAGCATTGTCTCCTGACTGAGGGTTCCGATTTTTGTTCCAATTTCAGAGCCTTTTGGTACTGGTATTGCTTGAGGTAAAGCAAGTCCTCAATACACACCACGGTGGACACACAGGCATATTTCAAGCTAAAGCATGTATGATCCAAACTCATGTGGAGTCATGTTCTGCATGATTCTTAGTGGTCCAAAGACTGAAGCAGGTCCTCAGAGATGCCCCCTAGGCTCCCGACTCTTCCTAGGCTCCTAGGCTATCAGCTCCATGACCAGGTGTGCGGGGACCGGCTGACCAGTGGAACAGATGTGGCTAACCAGTATGTTAACATGAAATGTATGCAGTAGACCGCCTCAGCTTTTCCCAATCAACGCGAGTTGGGTGGCTGGACATCGACCCCCCCCGGTGACTATGACCTCACACGAACCGGGTCCTGAAGCTCACAGCAGATGCCAGGCCGCCTATCCCGGTTGGTCGGTGGGTCCGTGACGCACTCCTGAGGTTGGTCCGTGAAGCAGCCTGTCACCACTGAAGACATTGAGTGACGCCCTTCAGCCGATGCGCCTCAGGCCCTGCATGCTCGATGGAGTGGGAGCCCCTGTATGCCCCTGTATGCTTGTTCTTGTGGATTTTCAGAGCGTGGCACAGACAACCTAGAACAAGACTCACATGGCTGAAGCATTCGCTGCTAAGCATCAAACACATAAATTCACACCATCCTTCTGTGTCAATGAGGCTGCTGACACAACCTTGCGGGTCCGGACCTGCACACCCAGACCGGACCCGCGCGGGCCCCTCGCCCTCCCAAAGGGACGGCAGGACGCACCAGAGAGTTGGAAAGGCCGTGTTTTCCTTGGCGGCGTGGAAGCTGTTTAAGGCAGTGGTGCAGGGCAGTGGGGTCGGGGTACCAAGCATCTGCCGGTGTGGGTCGGACTCTTCAAGGGTCAAGCGTATGCGTGGGACGGCGCACACTAGCGACCATGTGAAGCTCCAGCTGGCGATCGCCCACCGGATAGGACTACTCCAGCTCCCCATTTCACCCCCCGAGAGGCCCAGCCGGAGGTGCTTCGATAGCTGGCGCTCCATGCTCCCGGCCTGCCAGACCTCCAGTGCCCAAGCATCGCGCGGTCTAGACGTGGGAACACGCTGAACATCGTCTTGTATTGGCTCGTGAGGGACCTGTATATATATATATATATACCTATACGACATAAGGCAGATGAAGTCGGAGCAGCTTCTGAAAAAGCAACAGTTGACGAGTGGTAAAGCCCACAGCCCACCACGATTTTGGGTTGGGGTCCTTTTGCACACTCCTACCTGGTGTGTTCAAGCGTTTGGCCATGTTTGGCCGATCCCATTATTTTAGGGAAGGCACGCCGTCACATGGAGAGAGATCAGCCAACTTCGTCAAGACGCACTCTCAAATGGCGTCCGGTGTTTGTAGACCCATGGTGCTGGTTTGGCTGCTCCTGGCAACGAGAAGCCTCGCTCAGTTGCAGTATTCCTACACTGAGGCTTGGACCGCTCTTCAGTCTCCAGAATTATCAGTTCTGGGCTCCATCCATCTAGCAAGATTTACGGCCTAGCCCAGAGGATCCATAGGCCAATGTTTACCATGTGCATCATTACCTCCTTTTGGGACTTGTGCTGTTGATTCTGCCTATGGGCAGCACCAAGTGCTGTCTCCACGGACGTGTCCCGCGGTACCTCGTTTGAAACCTCTAAAGCAGGCTGAACAAACATGTACTGTAATAAGTCCCAATGATGCAGATTAAATTGTTCCCCTGCAGATTAACATGAATGTAATTCCAAAACCACGGTCTTCGGAAAAGGGTCGAAACCACGGGTCAATTCTCAAAGTTCATGGGCTCGTTTGCTGGGTGATCTGGGTGGTTGTCCACTTACAACACCCTCTTTTCAGGTGTACATATATACCTAGGTAATCCTCGTGTGTCGAATTTAAGTCGTTTCACAAAACATTAACTATTCCCGCCGTCACTGTTAAAATTTGTTGTTTGGAAAAAAACCGCTCACAGACGAGACCTTGGAATGACCTCCGACCCGCACATCCTCGAATTTCCTCGAATCATTTTCCATGCACGTGTCCAAACCCCTGCACATGTCCCAATGCGGTGGCGGCAATGCGAGCACTGGTCAGGATCCAACATTCAAGAACAAAAGAGGTATACATAACACCGGAACTTTGATCGATACAAAAACAAGTACAAAGTCCACATCTAATAAGTGTAAGGTGTATTGTGTATAGTCATAACCAATGTGAATGGTCATCATGCTTATGCCTTGCCACCCTTTCTTCTGGAAGCTTTTAGCTTACCAAAATGTCTCTGTAAAAGAATTGCGGCCTTGACCAGGTAGAATTCCAGCACTTTCGAAGTGCAAACACGAATGTCCACTCTTCTTGTTAAACGGCTCATGCGGCCTATAAAGTCCTCATTCTGGCTGCAATCCCAATGGACGGGATTTGCAACCACCAACGCTCCGGAATTGAGTTGATGCCACAACTCATGCACAGTATGAAGATGGAAGTGAAACTTGGGAACTAACGCCCAAAGGCATTGTTGATCTTCCCATGCATGGTCGGCAAGGATCGCATACCCTTTCAAAAATGACGCTCCCACCTCATACAGGTAAGCTCCGCAAGACGGTGAAAGCCAGAGCCCATGCCCGTACACCAGCTTAAACCATCGAACAGCCAGCCGTGCTGAAGAAAGCATCACTTCCACGGTTGGAAGCTGGTTTGGTCCAAGACGATGATCGTTCAGAACCCCCACACAAAGGGAGATAATCCATTCCAAACACAGCAGGCAGTCTGAAGCCTTGCAGTTTATCCAAGGGTAAGACCTGCGACTGTCATAGTTGAAAAGACTTGGACTGAAGGATCTCAAGGCCGCTCGCTTTCCCGTCATGGTTTGCCACATCTTGAAGTGCCCCCAAGCAGCATCCAACTTTTCATGCACCTGGCCACCTACAAGAAAAAATCCAGTCCGGAGGATCCAAAAAATGCAGGAACCTGCGAAGTGCCTGTACAAACCCAGCCTCAAGCAATGGAATTGATCACACTTGTACAGGTACTCAGGTCGCTGACTATCAAAAGGGATCTTCAACTGGTAAGGACGTTTCTGCGGAAGCCATGGACGATCCGTGAACATGCTCCTTGTCCATGTTGCTGTTGGGCCCTGCTCTTCTGCAGGGACGCCAGGCATCCCTGCGTGGCACCAATGGCATTGAGCCAAATCTCTGGTTGAACTCTTGTTCTCGAATCCTCGGGTCAATTTACACACCTTCGAATGCCATTTCAAATCGGCTTTGCAGCCGACAACCACCAACCTCCAGGTTACCCCATCGACAACGAAACCATTGTAGAACAACTCAGAGAGTTGGCTGGACATGAGCTCCATGATCTCTGCAAGCAGTTTCTCATAGACCTGCTTGCCTAATGTCCCTGGCAAGACAAAGCAGGGGAAATGCTGTAGAAAGCTATGTCCCTGCATGTTGGATCTCAGGCTCTTGGCAGTGGCGTGGACATCAATGTCACGTTGCTCCTCTGAAAGATTCATGTGAGAAGGTACACATTCATCACACGATGATTTGCCCTTGAGGCCCAGTACTGCTTCCCACGATACAACTGTAGTGTTGGATCTACGCTTTCCTCGACCCTCGTCTCCATGCACAGCAATCGGTATGCACCAGCGGAGCTCGTTCTCGAACAGTCTGTACACCTCGTGAGTGCCGTGAAAATTTCTGTAGGCCTCCCAGTATGCTTCGCATATGGACTCCGCAGCATCAACAGATGGATTTCCCAACAAAACCATTGGATGCTTCTCCATCAAAAACCCAGCAAGCTTCTTGGGATGCATGTAAGTGATTTTCAGAACCTCACCATTGGAGCAAATGTGCTTGAAATTGTCCAGAGGTACCCTCCATCCAACACCCATTCTTCGGATTGCACGCATCGCATCCCTGCTGTGATTGTACTTCTTTTCTGACTTGACTGAATTCTGGAGGTTGCCAAACTCTGCTTGGGCAGCTTCTTTCAGTCTGCTACATGTGGTTGCAGGAACCTGAGCTCCCAAAGAAACATAGAACCCAAAACTGTTTTCAACACCGTGGCCTCGGTAAAACACAACTCAAAGGAAAAGTTGATTTTACAATCTTACAACTATGCAACTCCATCGGCCATTGCCTCTGCAAAGGCCTCCACAAGTGGCCTTTTCCTGGAAACCTGCAAGGAATCATCACCTGGCATTTCCAAAAATGGTAACAGCCTAGGGAACCTTGAAATGAATATCAAAAGCTGCAAGCTTCAATTCATTTGATTTACCTTCAGATTTACCTTCAGAGTTATGCAGGCAGTGTTCTGTTTCCCCGATCATGGAGCCATCTCCAAATAAAGGCAATTGCTCCTAAAAAAGCAATCGCTAACTTGCTAAAGGTTTGCATCTTCGAATTTCAATCGCTCAAAACAGAGCGGTCCTGCAACAAATGCAAAGCCAAAAAATGGCTGGCGGTAAGATCATGAGCCAGTACGACGTTTTTTTGTCTCTGACTCTGTCTTGGCCTTTGCGGCAGCGGCCTTTGCTTTTGCACGGACAGACTGCCGCTTCCGATCACCCTTGCTGGCACTACCCTTGCTCGCAGCTTCACCTTTAGGTGCCACCTGCCTCAGATACGTCTGAAGGGTATGCCACAAACAGCTGGACTTTCATGGATGCCAAATCTCATGCGATCACATTTTGGGGACCTGGCTTCATGCGTACTTCGAGGCTTAGTGCTTCGACTGCCCTTGGTAACGTACAACAGCGAAAACAACAAGGACTATGAATGCACTCTGAGAAGGTGGCATTTTCTTGGCATCATCGAGTAGTTTCTGCAGCTGTTCCTCCGCCCTAAGTATAAAACAAGTTAACACCTTATTGCAACAAAATTGATGACCATACAGACCAAATCTCAGGTGTGCACTGTTTGGTGAACCCGTCAATGATTCCCGTGGTGTATGTCTCATTTAGAGTCTCTTCCTTGGCCCGGAGGTTGGTCATCACATCCTTGATCTTGAGCTGCATCCTCAACACGCTTACCCTAAAGATAGCCCTCCCCTCAAACGCAAAGAACTGTCGCTGATCATAAGAATGTCATAAGAATGCAAACTCTTGTCTGAAAAAAAACAAGTTTCTTTCTCTGTAGGTCTGTCAAGGTCTCCACTGCATCAAACTTCTCCAACCCTTGTTCAAGCATCTTAGAACGCTTGGTGATACATGTCCTTAGCCGTTGTTTCTGTAGAAATGTGTGCACACTTCCCTCTAAAAAGCAGGAGCATGCTTTGGTATAATTGTTATTGAATTGATTAGGTGAGGTCAGGAATCAAGATCTTTGGTACTACCGTGCTGGGCAGTGCATCTGGGTCAACTTCTGGAATGCCTGCCCTCTTCCGTGTTTTAGCAGCTTCCTGGGCTGCCTGATCTCTGGCCTCATCTCCAGAGCTGACATCAACGTGAGCCTCCAAGGGGTCATCCTCGTCATTTGAGCCTGAACAGTTTCTAAAAGGTCACACAGTGAGGCAGACGTGCAGAAACAAAAATTTGTAGCATAAAACATGGGTTGTTGTCCAAAATCTCTTCAGTCAGTACTTGATCCTTACCCGATTCATGTGTTATGTTATGTTTTCTGAACCCAACCTGAACCCTCTTGCTCAGCATCTTCCTCCAAAGGTGCCTTTCTCTTTGATTCCTTTCTGGTCTGGTTCTTTTCACCCCCCTCGGCTTCAGGAATAACAGCTGTTTTTGGAGGACCACCAACTCTGGCTGGACCATCAAAACAGGAAAGATCTTGCCCTTCCTGTCCATCCTCTTGCCACTGCAGCTTTCGTCTCGTTGAGACTTTGCTGCTCCGCCTCAATCAATGACCAAAACAAAACTATACAAATGTACGTGCCGCAAAGAACTCGACAGTTTCTGAGTAGTTGGCACTCGTCTTGCTTTCACAGAGGTTTCAGCCCAATATAGCATAACCCGTTCGTAGCGGTCCCACCTGCGCAAATGTATCCTCAAAATATTTCAACATGGTTACAATCATAAGAATAAAGGTCAGGTAAGTTATGTTTCCCACAGTTCTGAACAAAGCCTCATCAGTTTCTTTGGATCTTCCCGCGCTGCTTTCTTGATTGCAGCCACCCTTTTCCTAAGCCAACCAAAAGATAGACCAAACAAACTCAAGCTACAATGATCAAAACCTCATCTACACCTAGGTGCTCGCTCCAGCCCCAATCTTCGATCATTGACGTTTCCGACAAGTACTCACCCTCTATGATCAGGTCATCCTCCAAACTGTCTTCGCGGAGTAGTTCACATTCCTGGATAAAGCTGTCCTGGCAAAGAAAGGGTATCCTGATTGAAAACAAGGGATGTTGAAAAGTGAAGCACCAGAAAAATAAACAAGTTGTGTTTGGGCCATGGAGTCCTTGCAATATCCACATGACTGGAAGAGCTTGTAAATCTTGTCCCTTGATTTCCCCTTGCTTTGCCACATCTTACAAATAGCATCCGAAACCTTCCTCTTCCCACTTACCTTTGAGGGTTCAAAAACTCTCCGGAGGCGAGCGTTCATGGCCCCGTCGCTGATTCTGATCACTCCTGCGACTGGCCGCTCCGCTTCCTGATTTAAAGCGTCAGGAACATCTGAGTCAAAAACCTCACCATCGATTGTTGTTGGCGATTGACCTTGCCCTGGCTCCACCTTGCCAGGAAACAACTCAGGCCTAGCTGCCCTGGCAGGTGTGGCCACAGAACGAACACAAGGATGAACACCACCCACCTTGGCAGTGGGTGGAGCCACAGGTTTCTCATCCTCGGGCTCATGACTGGGGACAGCGCAATAAGGATCCTCCAAGGCGTTGGTAAAGTCTTCGGTAGCCTGAGCGCAAAGGTTGTAAATTACCCAAACCTTTGACCTTTTCCTACTAAAAAGCCAACCATAAGTATAGGATAGTATAAGCACATTGTTGGTTAGGCATGTCTAGGCACACAGTTGCCAAAGAAATACTTTCGAAGTTCATCATCTTCATTCTCAACCTCCGAAGCCTGATCCGCCTGTGATGTGGAACCAAACAACTCATCTTCATCCACCTGTGTATCACAAAGTGTGTGTTCAGGGTGGCAGGGAATCTGCCATCTTCCTGAGCTGGTTCGACTTCCACTGACTGCGAATGCTCATCCTCGATGCGATGAAGCTGAGCTTGTAGAGCCTGACTCGCTTAAGCGTAGGTATAGGTGTAGTTGTGTCTTACTTGATACCATTTGATACCAAAGAACAAAGTTTATTCCAAGAAGCAGCCATTTCGTTGGCAAGGTCTTGGTCCCCTTCAACTTTTGTCAGAAGAAGGCCAGGTTGGTGACCTATCCCATTAATCCCAGCTAGAAGGGTCTCGGCAGACCAAATGTTCCTCAGGCCCACAGGTTCCATTCTAGCTAACCTGTGCTCGAGAACAAGAAAAGGCTTCTCAACAGAACATCCGAATGTCACACTCTAAACTGCAATCTGGTGTGTATGATTGTGATCTGCCACCAAGAGTTATGACACATTATAAAACGGTGTATGTACGCTAGGTTTTTGCAAACTTGGAGTAAATGCGACTGGCAATCCTCGCATCTGGACGAATTATGTGCATCTAGCAAGTGGGCAACTGTGATTGCAGATCTGGGAGTACACAAACATCCATCAAAAAAACAGTAAAAAAAAATACGCCGTTTCGCTGGTTTTTTACGCCGTTTCGCCGGTTTTTTACGCCGTTTCATTTTTGATATTTTTTCCAACAAAAGAGTTGAAACATCAATGACTCCCTTACAAATCATGTTGTTGCCACTTTAGAGGTCAAACAGGCTATCGCATGCCACAAATTCATGTGGCACTGTGACCTGCTTCAACCGCCGGATGTATTGTATTGCCGGCCCTAAGTTTGCTTCTTCCCACGCAGCATTCTCATGACAGAGCATGAGCTCAGAAAGTGGAGCATCAGTGTCAACCTGGCGACAGCGGCTTCGATATAGGTACCAACAGGAGAATGAAGTGGCACAGAAATTGGAATCCGTTTAGCAAACGTTTTAGCATGACTCATCTCTGTCCTTTAGGTCAAAGCCCGTGCTTGTCGCGTGAAGATCTGGTAAGATTTGATTCATAGCCTTTGCAAAAGATACCGGGTAGATCCTTAGGAGCATTTTCTTTGTGGTCCATCGAAGTACTCTAGTAAGATTAATGCCAACAAAACGTCAGGAAATGCAACACTCAGTGCAAAGTGCCAACAAGAATCTGTGACCGCTTGAGTTGAGGGGTGCCACAAAAACGCATGCGTCCAGACTTGTCACGGTATCGTTTGGTTGTAGTAGACTTCACCTTTCTCGCACGTTTGTTCTTCTTGACCTTGTGTTTCAAAAGGTTCTGTGCTGCCGGGTTGTTGGTGAGAAGCATCGTAGGCTTTCTTGTAGGGGCACCGAAACAAGCCATCTGGAAAGTTAGGCGGTATGCCTTAGTGATTTATACCCAAAGGTAGTGAAACAAATGCTGCTCAAAAAGGAACGGAAATGCAAATGGTGTTCAAAGCAAAAGCAAACATCAACTAAAATCATCCGAACTACACGAACTCCAGCACGGCGCAATGCTTTGATTACCCATTTGAGGCGAGGGTACTCCAGAATAATCGATCGCTCAGGATTCTCAAGTACATAGCTTTGACCCAAGCAACCAATGAGAAGGAGCAACAAGGAGACCCGACTCACCATGCGGTTTCCCTTTCGAACTGAAGTTGCCCCCACTTGCCCCTCTGGAACCAATTCATCTCTTTGGGATGTGTGTCTGTTCACTAGTGACCATGTAGAACAAACCACGGCAACGATTGCTAACGCATTCTTCCTGCCCTGGAGTAGCAGCAGCACAGCCAACCTTAGCCAAAACAGCCAAATGGAAGTAACATAATGGAACAAATGAAATGTTTGTTCGATATTGAGAATATCATTGCAAAAGCACCCCAATGCATTGCATATCATTGCACCAAATTGGATGAGAAACAGTATGCCTGCCTCTCCATTGATATCAAAACAACTACGCTTTTGATGTGAAGAGAATGACGACTCCGCTCCTTTCACCGGGTGGTCATAGTCAATGTCGTAGCACCGGACATTGAAACCGAGAAAATGTGCCCATTTGCTGACACGTCCAGAGCCACTAAAGAATTCAATCACATCCAATGGTTCAGGCACAAAGGTCTGGGTAACAGGAATCCAAGAGACAAGGAGCACCAACCATATCCAATCCTGACGTCATCTTAATGACTGGTGAATGGGGGGACTTTGCCACCGACAAGACCATGAATGAAGGCAACTAAGATTCAACTGGCGCTCCCAAAAGCAACATCGCCCGACATGCATGTTCGATCTCCTTCCTGGTAATTTTGGAAGTCATGGCGACGCTTGTCTCTCACTTGGGCCGCGCTAGTAAACTACGGCGGCAAGTTGGACAATTTGGATTAAAGGTGTTTCACTGCAACAGATACTTCCACATCATTGTGCAAGCAAAAGATCAGGCAAGAAGTAATGACCAGGCCAGGCGTGCGACAAAGCCCGAACTTTGCCAGCGTAGACTGGCCTCTGCGAAGTGGCATCCTGGGTTTTTATCACTGCCAAAATGAATTCACCAATGTCTGTGATTCACTGGCACTTGACTTCAAAGAGTCTCCTGGTGGAGCTTCGTGAAACCCGCAGTGGCCATTCACCTGGCCAGCGCATTCCAGGCACTGATTCAAGTTGGTGTTTGACTGACAGCATCGAAAGGTTTCAAAGGAAGGACGATTGTAAATTTTGGTAGCTCTCGCTTGAGTCAAAGATTCAATCCGCCACTCGTGGACTGGATGGCAGAATGTTTGATGCCCATCATGCTAAAGCCTGGAAATGCATCAAGTGTAGAACACAGTGTCCTGGTCCTAGTCATGTTTACTTCTAACTTAGATGGGCTCTCATTCAAAATTCTAGTGCATACAAAAGCCGTTCTAACTAAGCTGGAACTTCTCACATGTTGGCTCCCCAATGCACTCACGCTTGAAGCCAGCTCAGAGGTGGCTCTGAGGCACCATACCACACCTGTAGGATCGTCGCTTCACTCATCATAGCAGCTGCTCTCCTCAAAGTGTGGCTTCCCCAACAAGCCCTTTCTGTTTCCACAGAAACTTAAAAAATGCCAGTATTAGTCTTCAACAAGCAGTGGTATCCCTGTCTAAGCATCAAAGTTGGTCAAAATACCATGAGCAACAACAAACCACCACCAGCACCACCATGTCCTGTGGGTTATAGTTTATAATAATACCAAGACTCGCACTTGGGGTAGCGCCAGGAACTCAGACACCTTTCCCTCGGCAACTTCCACGAATGTCTTGTAAGTCTGCTGCGCAGGATCATCAGACAATGAGGCAATTGCGGAAGATACCAACTTGAACCAAGGGTCCTCCAGCGAGGACCAAACCCGCCAATGGGTAACAGATAGTTGGACTCAGAACACGGCTACACTTCTAGTAGCATGACCACTCTAACCACCATGTCTAACACATGCCCTCCCCTCCTGCAAGCGGGATGACTTCTTAAGAGAAGCGGCAATAGAGTTCTCGAAAACATCTCGAATCGCTTGGTGCTTCGCGGAGCCAATGTAGCGACCGGCAAATGTTTTCTTTGCCGCCTTGGCTGCCTTGCCTGCCTGCTCAGGCTCTGCCACATGTGCATCCTCAGCAGCACGCTTGGGGGCTGGTTTGGCAGATTTGCCACGGGACTGGTTTGCCTTGGGTTCATCTGCATTGCGAGAGGCTTTCGCCTTCGCTTTGGAAGCTGCCTTGGGAGAGGCTTTCGCCTTGGCTTTGGGGGCTGCCTTGCGAGAGGCTTTCGCCTTGGGTTGGGAAGCTGCCTTGGGAGAGGATTTGGCCTTTCCCTTGGGAGAGGCTTTTGCCTTTCCCTTGGCTTTGGGCTTGGGCCTGAACTCTGCTTGGAGTTGCTCCTGCCGCATCTTCACAGGAACCTTGAAGGTTTCAATCAGAATCAGCGATTCCATTTGAAGCATCACCTAGACCTATACACAATTTTTGGAGTTGAGTTGAGGGAATTTGGTAAACAAGTTTTGAGCAACCCCACGCCTCTGCATTGAACAGGGCTGCAACATCCAGATCATCGGGCACCTCGGGCGCTTTCGACTTGGAATCTGCCTTCGAAGGGCTGGGCGGGTCAACTTCCATCTCAGCCTGTGCTTCCCCACTAGGTCCATCCAACGGAATGGTCATCTCAGGGTTTGCGTCACGAACCGCAGATGCGTGAGCCGCTTCAGGAGCAGGATCCTCCTCCTGGGACTCAGGGATCTCAATGGTCTCTTCAAAAATGGCTGCCTTTCTCTGAGATTGGTCAACCATCTGACTCTCCATGGGCAATGTGTCCGCATTGTCCAGGCATGGGCCTGAGCAACATGGCTATAGAAAACATCAAATGAAATACATGAATGCTGGCAAAATAATTGTAAAAAACAAAAACCTGACCTATGGCATCCAGATCACTGGAGGAGGCACGCTGAAGCGCACGCTGAGCTTGGCGTTGTTGAATTTGTAAACTGCAGGGTTGCCGTCCGATAGTATTGAATTCCTTTCCCCAAAAAGGCCCAACAAAAATCAAAAACTGCCAAAACAAACACAAGTTGAACCCCTCGCCTAATCAGTTGCATCTTGGCCAAAATGCGCTCTCGGTAAACCTTCTTCCCCTCAGGCTCGTCAGGGTTGGCCGCAGACTTGAGGTGAAGGTTCAGGCGCTCTCCATCTGACATCGCAGCTGAACTTGAATCTGAGGCGTGCTCGGGCTTAGATGCTGACCCTGGCGTAGAGGACGGCTCAGGGTTAGCCAGCTCCGGGGTTTCATTGAGTACATCGGGAATTTGACTGGCCTCAAACCAATCTAACGGCTGGGAATCCTCCAGATCCATTGGATCGAATGGTTGAGAGTCCTCCACGTAGATCATTTCAACCTTTGGACCACCAAGCCCTGGGGCATCACGACCATCTGCATCGTGCCCTGGAGCAGCATCATGC